>CAUJRU010001181.1:22500-45000 GCA_963277665.1 Viscum album
TTCTCAAGCCGCCCTTATGAACATCATCACCCAAGGCATGACTGAGGAGGAAGGCACCCCAACTTGTCCAATAATGAACCATGGCAACCGTTTGCCTGGTGGTGTGAGTTTCTCAGGACCCAAATAACTCACAGGTGGCCCCGACAATGCGTTGGGCAAAGCACTCCCGCAAATCACTGCCCAAGGAAGCTTGCTACGGTTCGCATGGAATATCACTGAATGGGAAATTTAGGAGCACGGTCTCTCATCCTGGTGATACCGACAGTTTCGCGCTTGAACCACTACCAAAATCCCACAACGCTCCAGAGAAGGTGAGGAAAAGGCAGGTACAGCAAAGGACGACAAAGGAACCCAATCCCACCATGCCTCCCACATCCCAACATCTGCAAGAACTCAACCACACTCGGTGGCTTTTAAGCATAGCCCGACCCGCAACGCTCCATGAAAGGTGAGGAAAAAGGTGGGTACGACAGGACGGGGAAACAACCCAATCCCGCCCATACCCCCCACATCCCACCAGTGAGGAAAAAGGTAGGAACGTCAGGGGATGAGGAGGGAAACCCCCATCCCGCCGTGCCTCCCACATCTCACATTCCGTAGGAACTCAACCGCCATGAGGCAGCTTTTAAGCAGACAAACCAGCAACGCTCAAGAGACGTCGAGGAAAAGGAGTCATGGTAGGTACGGGGGTCCTATGTCCCGCCGCGCCGCCCACATCCCACCATCCACAGGATCCCACAAACCGTGAGGCGGTATTTAAGCACCCAGCCCGCAATGCTCCACAGACGGGGAGGAAAAGGCAGGCACGTCAGGGGACGGGGCAAAAACCCAATCCCGCCGCGCCTCCCACATCCCACCATCCGCAGCAACTCAACCACCCTGAGGCGGCTTTTAAGCAAGCCAAGCCGCACTGCTCTAGAGAAGGCGAGGGAAGGGCAGGAGCGTCGAGGGACGACAAAGGAACACCAACCCACCATGCCTCCCACATCCCACCATCCAAGGAACTCCGCCACCGACAGGTGGCCTTTTAAGCAAGCCCGAACCGCAACGCTCCATGAAAGGTGAGGAAAAAGGCGGGCACGGCATGAGACTGGGCAAAAACCCATTCTTTCCAATGCCCCCCACATCCCACCGGTGAGGAAAAGGAATTACAGCGTCCCACCGCCATGCCTCCCACATCCCACCTTCCGAAGGAACTCAACCGCCATGAGGCAGATTTTAAGCAGACGAACCCACAACGCTCCAGGGACGTTGAGGAAAAGGAGTCATGACAGGAACGGAGGCCCTATGTCCCGCCGCACCCCCCACATCCCACCATTCAAAAGAACTCAACCACCGTTGAGAAACTTTTAACCAAGAACCAGGACACCAACCATGCTCATCTATCATCATCCCATCCAAGTTATATCTGTCTAGTATCGCATCGTCTTTTTAGCAAGCCCTTGGAAGACGGAACCGCAATTGTGCGAGAGAATTCAACCCAAGCATATAGACGGGGCCCCTACATCAGCACCAAAAAAATTCCACTACCAACAGGGAGAACTCCAAAGGGACAAGTGAGGGTCTTCTAGGTGGAGCTCACCCACCTGGGGATTCTTCGCTTGAGATATAACCGAGGAGAAAGTCACCCCTGGAACTGATTTAATGAGACCCGTCACAGTATCACCATCTTTCGATTAGTTTGTCCTTTACATGCGGGACCTGATCTTTGAGACAGGCATATGACTAGTGGAAGGATCAGCCATGTAGCATCACCAACAACATCTGCATTGTTTGGGGTATGACTGAGCTGACCACTCAGACCCCAACACAAGCCCAAACCGTCGTCCCGAACATTCAATTCTGTTCGATTAGTTTGTCCTTTGTACATGCACAACCTGATCTTTGAGACAAGCATATGACTAATGGAAGGATCAGCCAGGTAGCATCACCAACCACATCTGCAATGTTTGAGGTATGACTGAGCAGACCACTCAGACCCCAACACAAGCCCCAACCATCTTCCCAAATCGACAGGATTCCCCTTAATGAGTCATCACCTCCGCATGACGCTCGTGTATCTTGCAGAAACAGTAGATACACATTCTCAAGCCACCCTTATGAACATCATCACCCAAGGCATGACTGAGGAGGAAGGCACCCCAACTTGTCCAATAATGAACCATGGAAATCGTCACCCTGTTGGTGTGAGTTTCTTAGGACCCAAATAACTCGCACGTGGCCCCGACAATGCGTTGAGCAAAGCACTCCCACCAATCATTGCCCAAGGCAGCTTGCTATGGTTCGCATGAAATATCGCTGAATGAGAAATTTAGGAGCACGCTCTTGCATCCTGGTGATACCGACAGTTTCGCGCTTGAACCACTACCAAAATTCCACAACGCTCCAGAGCAGGTGAGGAAAAGGCGGTACAGCAAGGGACGACAAAGGAACCCAATCCCACCATGCCTCCCACATCCCAACATCTGCAAGAACTCAACCACACTCGGTGGCTTTTAAGCATAGCCCGACCCGCAACGCTCCATGAAAGGTGAGGAAAAAGGTGGGTACGACAGGACGGGGAAACAACCCAATCCCGCCCATACCCCCCACATCCCACCAGTGAGGAAAAAGGTAGGAACGTCAGGGGATGAGGAGGGAAACCCCCATCCCGCCGTGCCTCCCACATCTCACATTCCGTAGGAACTCAACCGCCATGAGGCAGCTTTTAAGCAGACGAACCAGCAACGCTCAAGAGACGTCAAGGAAAAGGAGTCAGGGTAGGTACGGGGGTCCTATGTCCCGCCGCGCCGCCCACATCCCACCATCCACAGGATCCCACAAACCGTGAGGCGGTATTTAAGCACCCAGCCCGCAATGCTCCACAGACGGGGAGGAAAAGGCAGGCACGTCAGGGGACGGGGCAAAAACCCAATCCCGCCGCGCCTCCCACATCCCACCATCCGCAACAACTCAACCACCCTGAGGCGGCTTTTAAGCAAGCCAAGCCGCACTGCTCTAGAGAAGGCGAGGGAAGGGCAGGAGCATCGAGGGACGACAAAGGAACACCAACCCACCATGCCTCCCACATCCCACCATCCAAGGAACTCCGCCACCGACAGGTGGCCTTTTAAGCAAGCCCGAACCGCAACGCTCCATGAAAGGTGAGGAAAAAGGCGGGCACGGCATGAGACTGGGCAAAAACCCATTCTTTCCAATGCCCCCCACATCCCACCGGTGAGGAAAAGGAATTACAGCGTCCCACCGCCATGCCTCCCACATCCCACCTTCCGAAGGAACTCAACCGCCATGAGGCAGATTTTAAGCAGACGAACCCACAACGCTCCAGGGACGTTGAGGAAAAGGAGTCATGACAGGAACGGAGGCCCTATGTCCCGCCGCACCCCCCACATCCCACCATTCAAAAGAACTCAACCACCGTTGCGAAACTTTTAACCAAGAACCAGGACACCAACCATGCTCATCTATCATCATCCCATCCAAGTTATATCTGTCTAGTATCGCATTGTCTTTTTAGCAAGCCCTTGGAAGACGGAACCGCAATTGTGCGAGAGAATTCAACCCAAGCATATAGACGGGGCCCCTACATCAGCACCAAAAAAATTCCACTACCAACAGGGAGAACTCCAAAGGGACAAGTGAGGGTCTTCTAGGTGGAGCTCACCCACCTGGGGATTCTTCGCTTGAGATATAACCGAGGAGAAAGTCACCCCTGGCACTGATTTAATGAGACCCGTCACAGTATCACCATCTTTCGATTAGTTTGTCCTTTACATGCGGGACCTGATCTTTGAGACAGGCATATGACTAGTGGAAGGATCAGCCATGTAGCATCACCAACAACATCTGCATTGTTTGGGGTATGACTGAGCTGACCACTCAGACCCCAACACAAGCCCAAACCGTCGTCCCGAACATTCAATTCTGTTCGATTAGTTTGTCCTTTGTACATGCACAACCTGATCTTTGAGACAAGCATATGACTAATGGAAGGATCAGCCAGGTAGCATCACCAACCACATCTGCAATGTTTGAGGTATGACTGAGCAGACCACTCAGACCCCAACACAAGCCCCAACCATCTTCCCAAATCGACAGGATTCCCCTTAATGAGTCATCACCTCCGCATGACGCTCGTGTATCTTGCAGAAACAGTAGATACACATTCTCAAGCCACCCTTATGAACATCATCACCCAAGGCATGACTGAGGAGGAAGGCACCCCAACTTGTCCAATAATGAACCATGGAAATCGTTACCCTGTTGGTGTGAGTCTCTTAGGACACAAATAACTCGCACGTGGCCCCGACAATGCGTTGAGCAAAGCACTCCCACCAATCATTGCCCAAGGCAGCTTGCTATGGTTCGCATGGAATATCGCTGAATGAGAAATTTAGGAGCACGCTCTCGCATCCTGGTGATACCGACAGTTTCGCGCTTGAACCACTACCAAAATTCCACAACGCTCCAGAGAAGGTGAGGAAAAGGCGGTACAGCAAGGGACGACAAAGGAACCCAATCCCACCATGCCTCCCACATCCCAACATCTGCAAGAACTCAACCACACTCAGTGGATTTTAAGCAAAGCCCGACCCGCAACGCTCCATGAAAGGTGAGGAAAAAGGTGGGTACGACAGGACGGGGAAACAACCCAATCCCGCCCATACCCCCCACATCCCACCAGTGAGGGAAAAGGTAGGAACGTCAGGGGATGAGGAGGGAAACCCCCATCCCGCCGTGCCTCCCACATCTCACATTCCGTAGGAACTCAACCGCCATGAGGCAGCTTTTAAGCAGACGAACCAGCAACGCTCAAGAGACGTCGAGGAAAAGGAGTCATGGTAGGTACGGGGGTCCTATGTCCCGCCGCGCCGCCCACATCCCACCATCCACAGGATCCCACAAACCGTGAGGCGGTATTTAAGCACCCAGCCCGCAATGCTCCACAGACGGGGAGGAAAAGGCAGGCACGTCAGGGGACGGGGCAAAAACCCAATCCCGCCGCGCCCCCCACATCCCACCATCCGCAGCAACTCAACCACCCTGAGGCAGCTTTTAAGCAAGCAAAGCCGCACTGCTCTAGAGAAGGCGAGGGAAGGGCAGGAGCGTCGAGGGACGACAAAGGAACACCAACCCACCATGCCTCCCACATCCCACCATCCAAGGAACTCCGCCACCAACAGGTGGCCTTTTAAGCAAGCCCGAACCGCAACGCTCCATGAAAGGTGAGGAAAAAGGCGGGCACGGCATGAGACTGGGCAAAAACCCATTCTTTCCAATGCCCCCCACATCCCACCGGTGAGGAAAAGGAATTACAGCGTCCCACCGCCATGCTTCCCACATCCCACCTTCCGAAGGAACTCAACCGCCGTGAGGCAGATTTTAAGCAGACGAACCCACAACGCTCCAGGGACGTTGAGGAAAAGGAGTCATGACAGGAACAGAGGCCCTATGTCCCGCCGCACCCCCCACATCCCACCATTCAAAAGAACTCAACCACCGTTGCGAAACTTTTAACCAAGAACCAGGACACCAACCATGCTCATCTATCATCATCCCATCCAAGTTATATCTGTCTAGTATCGCATCGTCTTTTTAGCAAGCCCTTGGAACCCGAAACCAAAATTGTGCGAGAGAATTCAACCCAAGCATATAGACGGGGCCCGTACATCAGCACCAACAAAATTCCACTACCAACAGGGAGAACTCCAAAGGGACAAGTGAGGGTCTTCAAGGTGGAGCTCACCCACCTGGGGATTCTTCGCTTGAGGTATAACCGAGGAGAAAGTCAGCCCTGGCACTGATTTAATGAGACCCGTCACAGTATCACCATCTTTCGATTAGTTTGTCCTTTACATGCGGGACCTGATCTTTGAGACAGGCATATGACTAGTGGAAGGATCAACCATGTAGCATCACCAACCACATCTGCAATGTTTGAGGTATGACTGAGCAGACCACTCAGACCCCAACACAAGCCCAAACCGTCGTCCCGAGCATTCAATTCCATTCGATTAGTTTGTCCTTCGTACATGCACAGCCTGATCTTTGAGACAATAATATGACTAATGGAAAGATCAACCGGGTACCATCACCAACCACATCTGCAATGTTTGAGGTATGACTGAGCAGACCACTCAGACCCCAACACAAGCCCGAACCATCTCTTCCCAAATCGACATGTTTCCCCTTAATTAGTCATCACCTCTGCATGACGCTCGTGTATCTTGCAGAAACAGTAGATACACATTCTCAAGCCACCCTTATGAACATCATCACCCAAGGCATGACTGAGGAGGAAGGCACCCCAACTTGTCCAATAATGAACCATGGAAATCGTTACCCTGTTGGTGTGAGTTTCTTAGGACCCAAATAACTCGCACGTGGCCCCGACAATGCGTTGAGCAAAGCACTCCCACCAATCATTGCCCAAGGCAGCTTGCTATGGTTCGCATGGAATATCACTGAATGAGAAATTTAGGAGCACGCTCTCGCATCCTGGTGATACCGACAGTTTCGCGCTTGAACCACTACCAAAATTCCACAACGCTCCAGAGAAGGTGAGGAAAAGGCGGTACAGCAAGGGACGACAAAGGAACCCAATCCCACCATGCCTCCCACATCCCAACATCTGCAAGAACTCAACCACAATCAGTGGATTTTAAGCAAAGCCCGACCCGCAACGCTCCATGAAAGGTGAGGAAAAAGGTGGGTACGACAGGACGGGGAAACAACCCAATCCCACCCATACCCCCCACATCCCACCAGTGAGGAAAAAGGTAGGAACGTCAGGGGATGAGGAGGGAAACCCCCATCCCGCCGTGCCTCCCACATCTCACATTCCGTAGGAACTCAACCGCCATGAGGCAGCTTTTAAGCAGACGAACCAGCAACGCTCAAGAGACGTCGAGGAAAAGGAGTCATGGTAGGTACGGGGGTCCTATGTCCCGCCGCGCCGCCCACATCCCACCATCCACAGGATCCCACAAACCGTGAGGCGGTATTTAAGCACCCAGCCCGCAATGCTCCACAGACGGGGAGGAAAAGGCAGGCACGTCAGGGGACGGGGCAAAAACCCAATCCCGCCGCGCCCCCCACATCCCACCATCCGCAGCAACTCAACCGCCCTGAGGCAGCTTTTAAGCAAGCAGAGCCGCACTGCTCTAGAGAAGGCGAGGGAAGGGCAGGAGCGTCGAGGGACGACAAAGGAACACCAACCCACCATGCCTCCCACATCCCACCATCCAAGGAACTCCGCCACCAACAGGTGGCCTTTTAAGCAAGCCCGAACCGCAACGCTCCATGAAAGGTGAGGAAAAAGGCGGGCACGGCATGAGACTGGGCAAAAACCCATTCTTTCCAATGCCCCCCACATCCCACCGGTGAGGAAAAGGAATTACAGCGTCCCACCGCCATGCCTCCCACATCCCACCTTCCGAAGGAACTCAACCGCCATGAGGCAGATTTTAAGCAGACGAACCCACAACGCTCCAGGGACGTTGAGGAAAAGGAGTCATGACAGGAACGGAGGCCCTATGTCCCGCCGCACCCCCCACATCCCACCATTCAAAAGAACTCAACCACCGTTGCGAAACTTTTAACCAAGAACCAGGACACCAACCATGCTCATCTATCATCATCCCATCCAAGTTATATCTGTCTAGTATCGCATCGTCTTTTTAGCAAGCCCTTGGAACCCGAAACCAAAATTGTGCGAGAGAATTCAACCCAAGCATATAGACGGGGCCCTTACATCAGCACCAACAAAATTCCACTACCAACAGGGAGAACTCCAAAGGGACAAGTGAGGTTCTTCTAGGTGGAGCTCACCCACCTGGGGATTCTTCGCTTGATGTATAACCGAGGAGAAAGTCAGCCGTGTCACTGATTTAATGAGACCCTTCACAGTATCACCATCTTTCGATTAGTTTGTCCTTGTACATGCAGGACCTGATCTTTGAGACACGCATATGACTAGTGGAAGGATCACCCATGTAGCGTCACTAACCACATCTGCAATGTTTGAGGTATGACTGAGCAGACCACTCAGACCCCAACACAAGCCTAAACCGTCGTCCCGAGCATTCAATTCCATTCGATTAGTTTGTCCTTTGTACATGCACAACCTGATCTTTGATACAAGCATATGACTAATGGAAGGATCAGCCAGGTAGCATCACCAACCACATCTGCAATGTTTGAGGTATGACTGAGCAAACCACTCAGACCCCAACACAAGCCCAAACCATCTTCCCAAATCGACATGTTTCCCCTTAATTAGTCATCACCTCTGTATGACGCTCGTGTATCTTGCAAAAACAATAGATACACATTCTTCGCTTGATGTATAACCGAGGAGAACGTCAAACTTGTCACTGATTTAATGAGACCCTTCACAGTATCACCATCTTTCGGTTAGTTTGTCCCTGTACATGCACAGACTGATCTTTGAGACAAGCATATGACTAGTGTTCTCATCGGATATCCAACCAAGCCAAACCGTGTTCCATCATTCACATGGAAACATGTACAAGGACCAAATGAAAGCGAGGAGAAATTAAACCCCCACTTACGGATGAGGGTGCCAACGAGACCAACGTTCCCTTCCCAAAAAAGGGAGACCGCAGTATCTTGACAACCATCCACCACTCCCACACAATCGCGTAAGCACAACCATCAACCCACACAACTGACCGTCACGCCTCGAGGGAAGCAACCCGAGAGGCATCACAATGCAGCACATGAAGGCAGGGAAAGCCCGCTATGCATGACACAAGGGAAGGATTGATATACCCAACCCCCTAGCGCCAACGAGACCAACGTTCCATTCCCAAAAAAGGGAGACCGCAGTATCTTGACAACCATCCACCACTTCCACACAATCGCATAAGGGCAACCATCAACCCACACAACTGATCATGCACAACCTGATCTTTGAGACAAGCATATGACTAGTAGAAGGATCAGCCATGTAGCATCACCAACAACATCTGCATTGTTTGAGGTATGACTGAGCTCACCACTCAGACCCCAACACAAGCCCAAACCATCATCCCGAACATTCAATTCCGTTCCATTAGTTTGTCCTTTGTACATGCACAACCTGATCTTTGGGACAAGCATATGACTAATGGAAGGATCAGCCAGGTTGCATCACCAACCACATCTGCAATGTTTGAGGTATGACTGAGCAGACCACTCAGACCCCAACACAAGCCCAAACCGTCTTTCCAAATCGACAGGAACCCAATTAATGAGTCATCACCTCTGCATGATGCTCAATACCGCAATTGTGCGAGAGAATTCAACCCAAGCATATAAACAGGGCCCGTATATCATAACTGACAAAATTCCACTACCAACAGGGAGAACTCCGAAGGGACAAGTGAGGGTCTTCTAGGTGGAGCTCACCCACCTGGGGATTCTTCTCTTGATGTATAACTGAGGAGAAAGTCAGCCCTGGCACTAATTTAATGAGACCCATCACAGTATCACCATCTTTCGATTAGTTTGTCTTTGTACATGCGGGACCTGATCTTTGAGTCAAGCATATGACTAGTTGAAGGATCAGCCATGTAGCATCACCAACAACATCTGCATTGTTTGAGGTATGACTGAGCTAACCACTCAGACCCCAACACAAGCCCAAACCGTCGTCCCGAACATTCAATTCCATTCGATTAGTTTTTCCTTTGTACATGCACCACCTGATCTTTGGGACAAGCATATGACTAATGGAAGGATCAGCCAGGTAGCATCACCAACCACATCTGCAATGTTTGAGGTATGACTGAGCAAACCACTCAGACCCCAACACAAGCCCAAACCATCTTCCCAAATCGACAGGATTCCCCTTAATGAGTCATCACCTCTGCGTGACGACGCTCGTGTATCTTGTCGAAACAATAGATACACATTCTTCGCTTGATGTATAACCGAGGAGAACGTCAAACTTGTCACTGATTTAATGAGACCCTTCACAATATCACCATCTTTCGGTTAGTTTGTCCCTGTACATGCACAGACTGATCTTTGAGACAAGCATTTGACTAGTGTTCTCAACGGATATCCAACCAAGCCAAACCGTGTTCCATCATTCACATGGAAACATGCACAAGGACCAAATGAAAGCGAGGAGAAATTAATCCCCCACTTACGGATGAGGGTGCCAACGAGACCAACGTTCCCTTCCCAAAAAAGGGAGACCGCAGTATCTTGACAACCATCCACCACTCCCACACAATCGCGTAAGCACAACCATCAACCCACACAACTGACCGTGACGCCTCAAGGGAAGCAACCCGAGAGGCATCACAATGCAGCACATGAAGGCAGGGAAAGCCCGCTATGCATGACACAAGGGAAGGATTTATATACCCAACCCCCTAGAGCCAAGGAGACCAACGTTCCCTTCCCAAAAAAGGGAGACCGCAGTATCTTGACAACCATCCACCACTCCCACACAATCGCGTAAGCACAACCATCAACCCACACAACTGACTGTGACACCTCGAGGGAAGCAACCCGAGAGACATCACAATGCAGCACATGAAGGCAGGGAAAGCCCGCTATGCATGACACAAGGGAAGGATTTATATACCCAACCCCCTAGAGCCAAGGAGACCAACGTTCCCTTCCCAAAAAAGGGAGACCGCAGTATCTTGACAACCATCCACCACTCCCACACAATCGCGTAAGCACAACCATCAACCCACACAACTGACCGTGACGCCTCAAGGGAAGCAACCCCAGAGGCATCACAATGCAGCACATGAAGGCAGGGAAAGCCCGCTATGCATGACACAAGGGAAGGATTTATATACCCAACCCCCTAGAGCCAAGGAGACCAACGTTCCCTTCCCAAAAAAGGGAGACCGCAGTATCTTGACAACCATCCACCACTCCCACACAATCGCGTAAGCACAACCATCAACCCACACAACTGACTGTGACGCCTCGAGGGAAGCAACCCGAGAGACATCACAATGCAGCACATGAAGGCAGGGAAAGCCCGCTATGCATGACACAAGGGAAGGATTTATATACCCAACCCCCTAGAGCCAACGAGACCAACGTTCCCTTCCCAAAAAAGGGAGACCGCAGTATCTTGACAACCATCCACCACTCCCACACAATCGCGTAAGCACAACCATCAACCCACACAACTGACCGTGACGCCTCGAGGGAAGCAACCCGAGAGGCATCACAATGCAGCACATGAAGGCAGGGAAAGCCCGCTATGCATGACACAAGGGAAGGATTGATATACCCAACCCCCTAGAGCCAACGAGACCAACGTTCCCTTCCCAAAAAAGGGAGACCGCAGTATCTTGACAACCATCCACCACTCCCACACAATCGCGTAAGCACAACCATCAACCCACACAACTGACCGTGACGCCTCGAGGGAAGCAACCCGAGAGGCATCACAATGCAGCACATGAAGGCAGGGAAAGCCCGCTATGCATGACACAAGGGAAGGATTGATATACCCAACCCCCTAGAGCCAACGAGACCAACGTTCCCTTCCCAAAAAAGGGAGACCGCAGTATCTTGACCACCATCCACCACTCCCACACAATCGCATAAGCGCAACCATCAACCCACACAACTGATCATGCAGGACCTGACCTTTGAGACAAGCATATGACTAGTGGAAGGATCAGCCATGTAGCATCACCAACAACATCTGCATTGTTTGAGGTATGACTGAGCTCACCACTCAGACCCCAACACAAGCCCAAACCGTCGTCCCGAACATTCAATTCCGTTCGATTAGTTTGTCCTTTGTACATAAAGAACCTGATTTTTGAGACAAGCATATGACTAATGGAAGGATCAGACAGGTTGCACCACCAACAACATCTGCAATGTTTGAGGTATGACTGAGCAGACCACTCAGACCCCAACACAATCCCAAACCGTCTTCCCAAATCGACAGGAACCCAATTAATGAGTCTTCACCTCTGCATGATGCTCAAAACCGCAATTGTGCGAGAGAATTCAACCCAAGCATATAAACAGGGCCCGTATATCAGCACTAACAAAATTCCACTACCAACAGGGAGAACTCCGATGGGACAAGTGAGGATCTTCTAGGTGGAGCTCACCCACCTGGGGATTCTTCGCTTGATGTATAACCGAGGAGAAAGTCAGCCGTGTCACTGATTTAATGAGACCCTTCACAGTATCACCATCTTTCGATTAGTTTGTCCCTGTACATGCACTAACTGATCTTTGAGACAAGCATATGACTAGTGGAAGGATCAACCATGTAGCATTACCAACAACATCTGCATTGTTTGTGGTATAACTGAGCAGACCACTCAGACCCCAACACAAGCCCAAACCATCATCCCGAACATTCAATTCCGTTCGATTAGTTTATCCTTTGTAAATGCACAACCTGATCTTTGAGACAAGCATATGACTAATGGTAGGATCAGCCAGGTAGCATCACCAACCACATCTGCAATGTTTGAGGTATGACTGAGCAGACCACTCACACCCCAACACAAGCCCAAATCATCTTCCCAAATCGACAGGATTCCCCTTAATGAGTCATCATCTCTGCATGACGCTCGTGTATCTTGCAGAAACAATAGATACACATTCTTCGCTTGATGTAAAACCGAGGAGAACGTCAGACTTGTCCCTGATTTACTGAGACCCTTCACAGTATCACCATCTTCGATTAGTTTGTCCCTGTACATGCACAGACTGATCTTTGAGACAAGCATATGACTAGTGTTCTCAACGGATATCCAACCAAGCCAAACCGTGTTCCATCATTCACATGGAAACATGCACAAGGACCAAATGAAAGCGAGGAGAAATTAAACCCCCACTTACGGATGAGGGTGCCAACGAGACCAACGTTCCCTTCCCAAAAAAGGGAGACCGCAGTATCTTGACAACCATCCACCACTCCCACACAATCGCGTAAGCACAACCATCAACCCACACAGCTGATCGTGACGCCTCGAGGGATGCAACCCGAGAGGCATCACAATGCAGCACATGAAGGCAGGGAAAGCCCGCTATGCATGACACAAGGGAAGGATTGATATACCCAACCCCCTAGAGCCAACGAGACCAACGTTCCCTTCCCAAAAAAGGGAGACCGCGGTATCTTGACAACCATCCACCACTCCCACACAATCGCATAAGCGCAACCATCAACCCACACAACTGATCATGCAGGACCTGATCTTTGAGACAAGCATATGACTAGTGGAAGGATCAGACATGTAGAATCACCAACAACATCTGCATTGTTTGAGGTATGACTGAGCTCACCACTCAGACCCCAACACAAGCCCAAACCGTCGTCCCGAACATTCAATTCCGTTCGATTAGTTTGTCCATTGTACATGCACAACCTGATCTTTGAGACAAGCATATGACTAATGGAAGGATCAACAAGGTTGCATCACCAACCAAATCTGCAATGTTTGAGGTATGACCCCACCTCAACGTCCTTCCCTTCAAGGCACGCCGCATGCACCAAGACGGGCCTCGAGGCCCCTTCAAATCGTCTCACTCGGATGCCATTGTCTGGAAACGACTATCAGCCCGCAAGATCACACATGCGACAAACCCCATCTCGTTGTCATCGTTTTTAGGGCGCACTACCTCGGGAAAGACAAGCCCCAAGCACGGGACGAATCATCGAGAATTCATGGCATTGCGTCCATGCCATTTTCCATGTCACTGGGCATGTCATCGGGTGGCTCTAGGCACGCAGGACAAGACCCACGCCCAGGGGGGGTCGCCGACCACTCCCCCCCCTAAAGAGACATTTATGCATTTCCAGCTATTCCACCAGGAAACATCAACAGTGACGAGGAGACATACTGATGGGTTTAGACCACCCTAAGGGCACCGCAGTGCATGAAAGACAACACGGGTTGCCCTAAAAGAGCTATGAAACCATAGGAAGGGCCACCGACGTGACCCCTTAGGCACATGAAGGCCGCCGACACGTCATGGCATCCGTCCCGCGTCTCGTCCATCACCGCAGAGAAGACACGCCCCATGTCCAGAGCGGGTCCTCACGCATGAAAGGAATTATCTTGAGGCGGTCATTGTCATTACATACCGTACCCAACAACATATGACAAACCCCACCACGTCGTCCTTCCTTGCAAGGCACACCGCATCCTCCAAGGCAAGCCCCGATGCCCCTTCAAATCGTCCCACTCGGGTGGCGTTGTCTCCACGTGATTGTCAGTACGTCGGACCTGACACGCGACGCACCCCGGCTCATTGTCATCACTTTTATGGCGCATTACCTCAGACAAGACAAGCCCCAAGCACCGTATGAATCCTCAAGCTTTCATGGATTTGTCTGGAGGCCATTTTTCCATGTCCGTGGGCATGTCACTAGGTGGCTCTGGGCACGCAGGACAAGACCCACGCCCAGGGGGGGTCGCCGACCACTCCCCCCCTAAAGAGACATTTATGCATTTTCAGCTGTCCCACCAGGAAACATCAGCACTGACGAGGAGACATACTAACGGGTTTAGACAACCCTGTGGGCACCACAGCGCATGAAAGACAACACGTGTTGCCCTAAAAGATATATGAAACCATAGGAACAGCCACCGATGTGACCCCTTAGGCACATGAAGGCCGCCGACACGTAGTAGCATTCATCCCGGGTAGCGTCCAACACCGCCGAGAAGACAGGCCCCATGTCCAGAGAGGGTCCTCACGCATGAAATGAATTCTCTTTAGGTGGTCATTGTCATTACATACGGGACACGACAACAGATGACAAACCCCACCGCAACGTCCTTCCTTTCAAGGCACGCCACACGCACCAAGACGGGCCTCGAGGCCCCTTCAAATCGTCTCACTCGGATGCCATTGTCTGGACACGACTGTCAGTCCGCAGGATCACACATGCGACAAACCCCATCTCATTGTCATCGTTTTTAGGGCGCACTACCTCGGGCAAGACAAGCCCCAAGCACGGGACGAATCATCAGAAATTCATGGCACTGCGTCGATGCCATTTTCCATGTCACTCGGCATGTCAGTGGGTGGCTCTAGGCACGCAGGACAAGACCCACGCCCAGGGGGGGTCGCCGACCACTCCCCCCCTAAAGAGACATTTATGCATTTCCAGCTATACCACCAGGAAACATCAACAGTGACGAGGAGACATACTGATGGGTTTAGACCACCCTAAGGGCACCGCAGTGCATGAAAGACAACACGGGTTGCCCTAAAAGAGCTATGAAACCATAGGAAGGGCCACCGACGTGACCCCTTAGGCACATGAAGGCCGCCGACACGTCATGGCATCCGTCCCGCGTCTCGTCCATCACCGCAGAGAAGACGCGCCCCATGTCCAGAGCGAGTCCTCACGCCTCAAAGGAATTATCTTTAGGTGGTCATTGTCAATACATACCGTACCCAACAACATATGACAAACCCCACCACATCGTCCTTCCTTGCAAGGCACACCGCATCCACCAAGGCAAGCCCCGAGGCCCCTTCAAATCGTCTCACTCGGATGCCGTTGTCTCCACGTGATCGTCAGTACGTCGGACCTCACACACGCGACAAACCCCATCTCATTGTCATCGTTTTTATGGCGCACTACCTCGGGCAAGACAAGCCCGAAGCACGGGACAAATCATCAGGAATTCTTGGCATTGCGTCGATGCCATTTTCCACGTCACTCGGCGTGGGTCTGACACGCGACGCACCCCAGCTCATTGTCATCACTTTTATGGCGCATTACCTCAGACAAGACAAGCCCCAAGCACCGTACGAATCATCAGGCTTTCATGGATTCGTCTGGAGGCCGTTTTTCCATGTCCGTGGGCATGTCACTGGGTGGCTCTGGGCACACAGGACAAGACCCACGCCCAGGGGGGGTCGCCGACCACTCCCCCCCTAAAGAGACATTTATGCATTTCCAGCTGTCCCACCAGGAAACATCAGCACTGACGAGGAGACATACTGATGGGTTCAGACAACCCTGTGGGCACCACAGCGCATGAAAGACAACACGTGTTGCCCTAAAAGAGATATGAAACCATAGGAATAGCCACCAATGTGACCCCTTAGGCACATCAAGGCCGCCATCACGTACTAGCATCCATCCCGGGTAGCGTCCAACACCGCCGAGAAGACAGGCCCCATGTCCAGAGAGGGTCCTCACGCATGAAATGAATTCTCTTTAGGTGGTCATTATCATTACATACGGGACACGAAAACACATGAATAACCACACCTCAACGTCCTTCCTTTCAAGGCACACCGCATGCACCAAGACGGGCCTCGAGGCCCCTTCAAATCGTCTCACTCGGATGCCTTTGTCTGGAAACGACTGTCAGCCCGCAAGATCACACATGCGACAAAACCCATCTCATTGTCATCGTTTTTAGGGCGCACTACCTCAGGAAAGACAAGCCCCAAGCACGGGACGAATCATCAAGAATTCATGGCATTGCGTCGATGCCATTTTCCATGTCACTGGGCATGTCATCGGGTGGCTCTAGGCACGCAGGACAAGACCCACGCCCAGGGGGGGTCGCCGACCACTCCCCCCCTAAAGAGACATTTATGCATTTCCAGCTATTCCACCAGGAAACATCAAAAGTGACGAGGAGACATACTGAGGGGTTTAGACCACCCTAAGGGCACCGCAGTGCATGAAAGACAACACGGGTTGCCCTAAAAGAGCTATGAAACCATAGGAAGGGCCACCGACGTGACCCCTTAGGCACATGAAGGCCGCCGACACGTCATGACATCCGTCCCGCGTCTCGTCCATCACCGCAGAGAAGACACGCCCCATGTCCAGAGCGGGTCCTCACGCATGAAATGAATTATCTTTAGGCGGTCATTGTCATTACATACCGTACCCAACAACATATGACAAACCCCACCACGTCGTCCTTCCTTGCAAGGCACACCGCATCCTCCAAGGCAAGCCCCGATGCCCCTTCAAATCGTCCCACTCGGGTGGCGTTGTCTCCACGTGATTGTCAGTACCTCGGACCTCACACGCGACGCACCCCGGCTCATTGTCATCACTTTTATGGCGCATTACCTCAGACAAGACAAGCCCCAAGCACCGTATGAATCCTCAAGCTTTCATGGATTTGTCTGGAGGCCATTTTTCCATGTCCGTGGGCATGTCACTAGGTGGCTCTGGGCACGCAGGACAAGACCCACGCCCAGGGGGGGTCGCCGACCACTCCCCCCCTAAAGAGACATTTATGCCTTTCCAGCTGTCCCACCAGGAAACATCAGCACTGACGAGGAGACATACTGGAGGGTTTAGACAACCCTGTGGGCACCACAGCGCATGAAAGTCAACACGTGTTGCCCTAAAAGATATATGAAACCGTAGGAACAGCCACCGATGTGACCCCTTAGGCACATGAAGGCCGCCGACACGTAGTAGCATTCATCCCGGGTAGCGTCCAACACCGCCGAGAAGACAGGCCCCATGTCCAGAGAGGGTCCTCACGCATGAAATGAATTCTCTTTAGGTGGTCATTGTCATTACATACGGGACACGACAACAGATGACAAACCCCACCGCAACGTCCTTCCTTTCAAGGCACGCCACACGCACCAAGACGGGCCTCGAGGCCCCTTCAAATCGTCTCACTCGGATGCCATTGTCTGGACACGACTGTCAGTCCGCAGGATCACACATGCGACAAACCCCATCTCATTGTCATCGTTTTTAGGGCGCACTACCTCGGGCAAGACAAGCCCCAAGCACGAGACGAATCATCAGGAATTCATGGCACTGCGTCGATGCCATTTTCCATGTCACTCGGCATGTCATTGGGTGGCTCTAGGCACGCAGGACAAGACCCACGCCCAGGGGGGGTCGCCGACCACTCCCCCCCTAAAGAGACATTTATGCATTTCCAGCTATACCACCAGGAAACATCAACAGTGACGAGGAGACATACTGATGGGTTTAGACCACCCTAAGGGCACTGCAGTGCATGAAAGACAACACGGGTTGCCCTAAAAGAGCTATGAAACCATAGGAAGGGCCACCGACGTGACCCCTTAGGCACATGAAGGCCGCCGACACGTCATGGCATCCGCCCCGCGTCTCGTCCATCACCGCAGAGAAGACACGCCCCATGTCCAGAGCTGGTCCTCACGCCTCAAAGGAATTATCTTTAGGCGGTCATTGTCAATACATACCGTACCCAACAACATATGACAAACCCCACCACGTCGTCCTTCCTTGCAAGGCACACCGCATCCACCAAGGCAAGACCTGAGGTCCCTTCAAATCGTCCCACTCGGATGGCGTTGTCTCCACGTGATTGTCAGTACGTCGGACCTGACACGCGACGCACCCCGGCTCATTGTCATCACTTTTATGACGCATTACCTCAGACAAGACAAGCCCCAAGCACCGTACGAATAATCAAGCTTTCATGGATTTGTCTGGAGGTCGTTTTTCCATGTTCGTGGGCATGTCACTGGGTGGCTCTGGGCACGCAGGACAAGACCCACGCCCAGGGGGGGTCGCCGACCACTCCCCCCCTAAAGAGACATTTATGCATTTCCAGCTGTCCCACCAGGAAACATCAGCACTGACGAGGACACATACTGATGGGTTCAGACAACCCAATGGGCACCACAACGCATGAAAGACAGCACGTGTTGCCCTTAAAGAGCTACGAATCCATACGAACAGCCACCAAAGTGACCCCTTAGGCACACGAAGGCCGCCGACACGTCATGGCATCCGTCCCGGGTATCATCCAACACCGCCGAGAAGACAGGACCCATGTCCAGAGCGGGTCCCCGCGCATGAAATGAATTATCTTTAGGCGGTCATTGTCTTTACATTCCGAACACAACAACATGTGACAAACCCCACCTCGACGTCCTTCCTTTCAAGAAACGCCGCATGCACCAAGACGGGCCCCGAGACCCCTTCAAATCGTCTCACTCGGATGCCATTGTCTGAACGCGACTGTCAGTCCGCAGGATCTCGAAGGCGACAAACACCATCCCATTGTCATCGTTTTTATGGCGCACTACCTCGGGCAAGACAAGCCCCAAGCACGGGACGAATCATCAGGCATTCATGGCATTACGTCGATGTCATTTTGCATGTCAATGGGCATCACATTGGGTGGCTCTAGGCACGCAAGACAAGACCCACGCCCGGGGGGGTCGCCGACCACTCCCCCCCTAAAGAGACATTTATGCATTTCCAGCTATTCCACCAGGAAACATCAACACCGACGAGGAGACATACTGATGGGTTTAGACCACCCTGAGGGCAGGGCAGCGCATGAAAGGCAACACGTGTTGCCCTAAAAGAGCTATGAAACCATAGGAAGGGCCACCGACGTGACCCCTTAGGCACATGAAGGCCGCCGACACGTCATGGCATCCGTCCCACGTATCGTCCATCACCACAGCGAAGACACGCCCCATGTCCAGAGCGGGTCCCCACGCATGAAAGGAATTCTCTTTAGGCGGTCATTGTCATTACATACCGGACCCAACAACATATGACAAACCCCACCTCATTGTCCTTCCATTCAAGGCACACCGCATCCACCAAGGCAAGCCCTGAGGCCCCTTCAAATCCTCTCACCCGGATGGCGTTGTCTCCACCTGATTGTCAGTACGGAGGACCTGACACGCGACGAAACCCGGCTCATTGTCATCACTTTTATGGCGCACTACCTCGAACAAGACAAGCCCCAAGCACCGGACGAATCATCAAGCTGTCTTTGCTTTGTCCGGAGGCTGTTTTTCCATGTCCGTGGGCATGTCACTGGGTGGCTCTGGGCACGCAGGACAAGACCCACGCCCAGGGGGGGTCGCCGACCACTCCCCCCCTAAAGAGACATTTATGCATTTCCAGCTGTCCCACCAGGAAACATCAGCACTGACGAGGAGACATACTGATGGGTTTAGACAACCCTGTGGGCACCACAGCGCATGAAAGACAACACGTGTTGCCCTAAAAGAGATATGAAACCATAGGAACAGCCACTGATGTGACCCCTTAGGCACATCAAGGCCGCCGACACGTAGTAGCATTCGTCGCGGGTAGCATCCAACGCCGCCGAGAAGACAGGCCCCATGTCCAGAGCGGGTCCTCGCGCATGAAATGAATTCTCTTTAGGTGGTCATTGTCATTACATACGGGACACGACAACATATGAAAAACCCCACCTCGACGTCCTTCCTTTCAAGGCACGCCGCATGCACCAAGACGGGCCCTGAGGCCCCTTCAAATCGTCTCACTCGGATGCCATTGTCTGGACGCGACTGTCAGTCCGCAGGATCGCACATGCGACAAACCCCGTCTCATTGCCATCGTTTTTAGGGCGCACTACCTCGGGCAAGACAAGCCCCAAGCACGGGACGAATCATCAGGAATTCATGGCATTGCGTCGATGCCATTTTCCATGTCACTGGGCATGTCTGTGGGTGGCTCTCGGCACGCAGGACAAGACCCACGCCCAGGGGGGGTCGCCGACCACTCCCCCCCTAAAGAGACATTTATGCATTTCCAGCTATTCCACCAGGAAACATCAACACTGACGAGGAGACATACTGAGTGGTTTAGACCACCCAGAGGGAACCGCAGCGCATGAAAGGCAACACGTGTTGCCCTAAAAGGGCTATGAAACCATAGGAAGGGACACCGACGTGGCCCCTTAGGCACATGAAGGCCGCCGACACGTCATGGCATCCGTCCCGCGTATCGTCCAACACCGCCGAGGAGACAGGACCCATGTCCAGAGCGGGTCCTCACGCATGAAATGAATTCTCTTTAGGTGGTCATTGTCTTTACATACCGGACACAACAACATATGACAAACCCCACCTCAACGTCCTTCCTTTCAAGGCACGCCGCACGCACCAAGACGGGCCCCGAGGCCCCTTCAAATCGCCTCACTAGGATTCCATTGTCTGGACGCGATTGTCAGTCCGTAGGATCTCACAGGCGACAAACCCCACCCATCTCATTGTCATCGGTTTTATGGCGCACCACCTCGGGCAAGACAAGACCCTAGCACGGGAAGAATCATCAGGAATTCAGGGCATTGCGTCGATGCCATTTTCCATGTCACTGGGCATGTCATTGGGTGGCTCTAGGCACGCAGGACAAGACCCACGCCCAGGGGGGTCGCCGACCACTCCCCCCCTAAAGAGACATTTATGCATTTCCAGCTATCCCACCAGGAAACATCAACACTGACGAGGAGACATACTGATGGGTTTAGACCACCCTGAGGGCACCACAGCGCATGAAAGACAACACGTGTTGCCCTAAAAGAGCTATGAAACCAAAGGAAGGGCCACCGACGTGACCCCTTATGCACATGAAGGCCACCGACAAGTCATGGCATCCATCCCGCGTATCGTCGATCACCGCCGAGAAGACACGCCCCATGTCCAGAGCGGGTCCTCACTCATGAAAAGAATTCTCTTTAGGTGGTAATTGTAATTACATACAGGACCCAACAACATATGAAAAACCCCACCTCGACGTCCTTCCTTTCAAGGCACGTCGCATCCACCAAGACATGCCCCGAGGCCACTTCAAATCGTCTCACTCGGATGGCTTTGTCTCCACGCGATTGTCAGTTCGTCGGACCTGACACGCGACGAACCCCGTCTCATTGTCATCGCTTTTATGGGGCACTACCGCGGGCAAGACAAGCCCCAAGCACAGGAGGAATCATCTAGAGGCCATTTTTCCATGTCTGTGGGCATGTCACTGGGTGGCTCTGGGCACGCAGGACAAGACCCACGCCCAGGGGGGGTCGCCGACCACTCCCCCCCTAAAGAGACATTTCTGCATTTCCAGCTCTCCCACCAGGAAACATCAGCACTGACGAGGAGACATACTGAGTGGTTTAGACCACCCAGAGGGAACCGCAGCGCATGAAAGACAACACGTGTTGCCCTAAAAGAGCTATGAAACCATAGGAACGGCAACCGACGTGACCCCTTAGGCACGTGAAGGCCGCCGACACGTCATGGCATCCTTCCCGCGTATCGTCGACCACCGCCGAGAAGACAGACCCCATGTCCAGAGCGGGTCCTCACGCATGAAATGAATTCTCTTTAGGTGGTCGGTGTCGTTACATACCGAACCCAACAACATATGACAAACCCCAGCTCGGCGTCCTTCCTTTCAAGGCACCCCGCATCCACCAAGACAAGCCTCGAGGCCCCTTCAAATCGTCTCACTCGGATGGCATTGTCTCCACGCGATTGTCGGTACGTAGGACCTCACACGCGACGAACCCCGGCTCATTGTCAAAGCTTTTAAGGCGCACTACCCCGGAGAAGACAAGCCCCAAGCACCGGACGAATCATCACGCATTGATGGCATTGTCTAGAGGCCATTTTTCCATGTCCGTGGGCATGTCACTGGGTGGCTCGAGGCACGCAGGACAAGACCCACGCCCAGGGGGGGTCGCCGACCACTACCCCCCTAAAGAGACATTTATGCATTTA
>CAUJRU010001181.1:55000-77500 GCA_963277665.1 Viscum album
CTTGTCCAATAATGAACCATGGCAACCGTTTGCCTGGTGGTGTGAGTTTCTCAGGACCCAAATAACTCACAGGTGGCCCCGACAATGCGTTGGGCAAAGCACTCCCGCAAATCACTGCCCAAGGAAGCTTGCTACGGTTCGCATGGAATATCACTGAATGGGAAATTTAGGAGCACGGTCTCTCATCCTGGTGATACCGACAGTTTCGCGCTTGAACCACTACCAAAATCCCACAACGCTCCAGAGAAGGTGAGGAAAAGGCAGGTACAGCAAAGGACGACAAAGGAACCCAATCCCACCATGCCTCCCACATCCCAACATCTGCAAGAACTCAACCACACTCGGTGGCTTTTAAGCATAGCCCGACCCGCAACGCTCCATGAAAGGTGAGGAAAAAGGTGGGTACGACAGGACGGGGAAACAACCCAATCCCGCCCATACCCCCCACATCCCACCAGTGAGGAAAAAGGTAGGAACGTCAGGGGATGAGGAGGGAAACCCCCATCCCGCCGTGCCTCCCACATCTCACATTCCGTAGGAACTCAACCGCCATGAGGCAGCTTTTAAGCAGACGAACCAGCAACGCTCAAGAGACGTCGAGGAAAAGGAGTCATGGTAGGTACGGGGGTCCTATGTCCCGCCGCGCCGCCCACATCCCACCATCCACAGGATCCCACAAACCGTGAGGCGGTATTTAAGCACCCAGCCCGCAATGCTCCACAGACGGGGAGGAAAAGGCAGGCACGTCAGGGGACGGGGCAAAAACCCAATCCCGCCGCGCCTCCCACATCCCACCATCCGCAGCAACTCAACCACCCTGAGGCGGCTTTTAAGCAAGCCAAGCCGCACTGCTCTAGAGAAGGCGAGGGAAGGGCAGGAGCGTCGAGGGACGACAAAGGAACACCAACCCACCATGCCTCCCACATCCCACCATCCAAGGAACTCCGCCACCGACAGGTGGCCTTTTAAGCAAGCCCGAACCGCAACGCTCCATGAAAGGTGAGGAAAAAGGCGGGCACGGCATGAGACTGGGCAAAAACCCATTCTTTCCAATGCCCCCCACATCCCACCGGTGAGGAAAAGGAATTACAGCGTCCCACCGCCATGCCTCCCACATCCCACCTTCCGAAGGAACTCAACCGCCATGAGGCAGATTTTAAGCAGACGAACCCACAACGCTCCAGGGACGTTGAGGAAAAGGAGTCATGACAGGAACGGAGGCCCTATGTCCCGCCGCACCCCCCACATCCCACCATTCAAAAGAACTCAACCACCGTTGAGAAACTTTTAACCAAGAACCAGGACACCAACCATGCTCATCTATCATCATCCCATCCAAGTTATATCTGTCTAGTATCGCATCGTCTTTTTAGCAAGCCCTTGGAAGACGGAACCGCAATTGTGCGAGAGAATTCAACCCAAGCATATAGACGGGGCCCCTACATCAGCACCAAAAAAATTCCACTACCAACAGGGAGAACTCCAAAGGGACAAGTGAGGGTCTTCTAGGTGGAGCTCACCCACCTGGGGATTCTTCGCTTGAGATATAACCGAGGAGAAAGTCACCCCTAGAACTGATTTAATGAGACCCGTCACAGTATCACCATCTTTCGATTAGTTTGTCCTTTACATGCGGGACCTGATCTTTGAGACAGGCATATGACTAGTGGAAGGATCAGCCATGTAGCATCACCAACAACATCTGCATTGTTTGGGGTATGACTGAGCTGACCACTCAGACCCCAACACAAGCCCAAACCGTCGTCCCGAACATTCAATTCTGTTCGATTAGTTTGTCCTTTGTACATGCACAACCTGATCTTTGAGACAAGCATATGACTAATGGAAGGATCAGCCAGGTAGCATCACCAACCACATCTGCAATGTTTGAGGTATGACTGAGCAGACCACTCAGACCCCAACACAAGCCCCAACCATCTTCCCAAATCGACAGGATTCCCCTTAATGAGTCATCACCTCCGCATGACGCTCGTGTATCTTGCAGAAACAGTAGATACACATTCTCAAGCCACCCTTATGAACATCATCACCCAAGGCATGACTGAGGAGGAAGGCACCCCAACTTGTCCAATAATGAACCATGGAAATCGTCACCCTGTTGGTGTGAGTTTCTTAGGACCCAAATAACTCGCACGTGGCCCCGACAATGCGTTGAGCAAAGCACTCCCACCAATCATTGCCCAAGGCAGCTTGCTATGGTTCGCATGAAATATCGCTGAATGAGAAATTTAGGAGCACGCTCTTGCATCCTGGTGATACCGACAGTTTCGCGCTTGAACCACTACCAAAATTCCACAACGCTCCAGAGAAGGTGAGGAAAAGGCGGTACAGCAAGGGACGACAAAGGAACCCAATCCCACCATGCCTCCCACATCCCAACATCTGCAAGAACTCAACCACACTCGGTGGCTTTTAAGCATAGCCCGACCCACAACGCTCCATGAAAGGTGAGGAAAAAGGTGGGTACGACAGGACGGGGAAACAACCCAATCCCGCCCATACCCCCCACATCCCACCAGTGAGGAAAAAGGTAGGAACGTCAGGGGATGAGGAGGGAAACCCCCATCCCGCCGTGCCTCCCACATCTCACATTCCGTAGGAACTCAACCGCCATGAGGCAGCTTTTAAGCAGACGAACCAGCAACGCTCAAGAGACGTCAAGGAAAAGGAGTCAGGGTAGGTACGGGGGTCCTATGTCCCGCCGCGCCGCCCACATCCCACCATCCACAGGATCCCACAAACCGTGAGGCGGTATTTAAGCACCCAGCCCGCAATGCTCCACAGACGGGGAGGAAAAGGCAGGCACGTCAGGGGACGGGGCAAAAACCCAATCCCGCCGCGCCTCCCACATCCCACCATCCGCAACAACTCAACCACCCTGAGGCGGCTTTTAAGCAAGCCAAGCCGCACTGCTCTAGAGAAGGCGAGGGAAGGGCAGGAGCGTCGAGGGACGACAAAGGAACACCAACCCACCATGCCTCCCACATCCCACCATCCAAGGAACTCCGCCACCGACAGGTGGCCTTTTAAGCAAGCCCGAACCGCAACGCTCCATGAAAGGTGAGGAAAAAGGCGGGCACGGCATGAGACTGGGCAAAAACCCATTCTTTCCAATGCCCCCCACATCCCACCGGTGAGGAAAAGGAATTACAGCGTCCCACCGCCATGCCTCCCACATCCCACCTTCCGAAGGAACTCAACCGCCATGAGGCAGATTTTAAGCAGACGAACCCACAACGCTCCAGGGACGTTGAGGAAAAGGAGTCATGACAGGAACGGAGGCCCTATGTCCCGCCGCACCCCCCACATCCCACCATTCAAAAGAACTCAACCACCGTTGCGAAACTTTTAACCAAGAACCAGGACACCAACCATGCTCATCTATCATCATCCCATCCAAGTTATATCTGTCTAGTATCGCATTGTCTTTTTAGCAAGCCCTTGGAAGACGGAACCGCAATTGTGCGAGAGAATTCAACCCAAGCATATAGACGGGGCCCCTACATCAGCACCAAAAAAATTCCACTACCAACAGGGAGAACTCCAAAGGGACAAGTGAGGGTCTTCTAGGTGGAGCTCACCCACCTGGGGATTCTTCGCTTGAGATATAACCGAGGAGAAAGTCACCCCTGGCACTGATTTAATGAGACCCGTCACAGTATCACCATCTTTCGATTAGTTTGTCCTTTACATGCGGGACCTGATCTTTGAGACAGGCATATGACTAGTGGAAGGATCAGCCATGTAGCATCACCAACAACATCTGCATTGTTTGGGGTATGACTGAGCTGACCACTCAGACCCCAACACAAGCCCAAACCGTCGTCCCGAACATTCAATTCTGTTCGATTAGTTTGTCCTTTGTACATGCACAACCTGATCTTTGAGACAAGCATATGACTAATGGAAGGATCAGCCAGGTAGCATCACCAACCACATCTGCAATGTTTGAGGTATGACTGAGCAGACCACTCAGACCCCAACACAAGCCCCAACCATCTTCCCAAATCGACAGGATTCCCCTTAATGAGTCATCACCTCCGCATGACGCTCGTGTATCTTGCAGAAACAGTAGATACACATTCTCAAGCCACCCTTATGAACATCATCACCCAAGGCATGACTGAGGAGGAAGGCACCCCAACTTGTCCAATAATGAACCATGGAAATCGTTACCCTGTTGGTGTGAGTCTCTTAGGACACAAATAACTCGCACGTGGCCCCGACAATGCGTTGAGAAAAGCACTCCCACCAATCATTGCCCAAGGTAGCTTGCTATGGTTCGCATGGAATATCGCTGAATGAGAAATTTAGGAGCACGCTCTCGCATCCTGGTGATACCGACAGTTTCGCGCTTGAACCACTACCAAAATTCCACAACGCTCCAGAGAAGGTGAGGAAAAGGCGGTACAGCAAGGGACGACAAAGGAACCCAATCCCACCATGCCTCCCACATCCCAACATCTGCAAGAACTCAACCACACTCAGTGGATTTTAAGCAAAGCCCGACCCGCAACGCTCCATGAAAGGTGAGGAAAAAGGTGGGTACGACAGGACGGGGAAACAACCCAATCCCGCCCATACCCCCCACATCCCACCAGTGAGGGAAAAGGTAGGAACGTCAGGGGATGAGGAGGGAAACCCCCATCCCGCCGTGCCTCCCACATCTCACATTCCGTAGGAACTCAACCGCCATGAGGCAGCTTTTAAGCAGACGAACCAGCAACGCTCAAGAGACGTCGAGGAAAAGGAGTCATGGTAGGTACGGGGGTCCTATGTCCCGCCGCGCCGCCCACATCCCACCATCCACAGGATCCCACAAACCGTGAGGCGGTATTTAAGCACCCAGCCCGCAATGCTCCACAGACGGGGAGGAAAAGGCAGGCACGTCAGGGGACGGGGCAAAAACCCAATCCCGCCGCGCCCCCCACATCCCACCATCCGCAGCAACTCAACCACCCTGAGGCAGCTTTTAAGCAAGCAAAGCCGCACTGCTCTAGAGAAGGCGAGGGAAGGGCAGGAGCGTCGAGGGACGACAAAGGAACACCAACCCACCATGCCTCCCACATCCCACCATCCAAGGAACTCCGCCACCAACAGGTGGCCTTTTAAGCAAGCCCGAACCGCAACGCTCCATGAAAGGTGAGGAAAAAGGCGGGCACGGCATGAGACTGGGCAAAAACCCATTCTTTCCAATGCCCCCCACATCCCACCGGTGAGGAAAAGGAATTACAGCGTCCCACCGCCATGCTTCCCACATCCCACCTTCCGAAGGAACTCAACCGCCGTGAGGCAGATTTTAAGCAGACGAACCCACAACGCTCCAGGGACGTTGAGGAAAAGGAGTCATGACAGGAACAGAGGCCCTATGTCCCGCCGCACCCCCCACATCCCACCATTCAAAAGAACTCAACCACCGTTGCGAAACTTTTAACCAAGAACCAGGACACCAACCATGCTCATCTATCATCATCCCATCCAAGTTATATCTGTCTAGTATCGCATCGTCTTTTTAGCAAGCCCTTGGAACCCGAAACCAAAATTGTGCGAGAGAATTCAACCCAAGCATATAGACGGGGCCCGTACATCAGCACCAACAAAATTCCACTACCAACAGGGAGAACTCCAAAGGGACAAGTGAGGGTCTTCAAGGTGGAGCTCACCCACCTGGGGATTCTTCGCTTGAGGTATAACCGAGGAGAAAGTCAGCCCTGGCACTGATTTAATGAGACCCGTCACAGTATCACCATCTTTCGATTAGTTTGTCCTTTACATGCGGGACCTGATCTTTGAGACAGGCATATGACTAGTGGAAGGATCAACCATGTAGCATCACCAACCACATCTGCAATGTTTGAGGTATGACTGAGCAGACCACTCAGACCCCAACACAAGCCCAAACCGTCGTCCCGAGCATTCAATTCCATTCGATTAGTTTGTCCTTCGTACATGCACAGCCTGATCTTTGAGACAATAATATGACTAATGGAAAGATCAACCGGGTACCATCACCAACCACATCTGCAATGTTTGAGGTATGACTGAGCAGACCACTCAGACCCCAACACAAGCCCGAACCATCTCTTCCCAAATCGACATGTTTCCCCTTAATTAGTCATCACCTCTGCATGACGCTCGTGTATCTTGCAGAAACAGTAGATACACATTCTCAAGCCACCCTTATGAACATCATCACCCAAGGCATGACTGAGGAGGAAGGCACCCCAACTTGTCCAATAATGAACCATGGAAATCGTTACCCTGTTGGTGTGAGTTTCTTAGGACCCAAATAACTCGCACGTGGCCCCGACAATGCGTTGAGCAAAGCACTCCCACCAATCATTGCCCAAGGCAGCTTGCTATGGTTCGCATGGAATATCACTGAATGAGAAATTTAGGAGCACGCTCTCGCATCCTGGTGATACCGACAGTTTCGCGCTTGAACCACTACCAAAATTCCACAACGCTCCAGAGAAGGTGAGGAAAAGGCGGTACAGCAAGGGACGACAAAGGAACCCAATCCCACCATGCCTCCCACATCCCAACATCTGCAAGAACTCAACCACAATCAGTGGATTTTAAGCAAAGCCCGACCCGCAACGCTCCATGAAAGGTGAGGAAAAAGGTGGGTACGACAGGACGGGGAAACAACCCAATCCCACCCATACCCCCCACATCCCACCAGTGAGGAAAAAGGTAGGAACGTCAGGGGATGAGGAGGGAAACCCCCATCCCGCCGTGCCTCCCACATCTCACATTCCGTAGGAACTCAACCGCCATGAGGCAGCTTTTAAGCAGACGAACCAGCAACGCTCAAGAGACGTCGAGGAAAAGGAGTCATGGTAGGTACGGGGGTCCTATGTCCCGCCGCGCCGCCCACATCCCACCATCCACAGGATCCCACAAACCGTGAGGCGGTATTTAAGCACCCAGCCCGCAATGCTCCACAGACGGGGAGGAAAAGGCAGGCACGTCAGGGGACGGGGCAAAAACCCAATCCCGCCGCGCCCCCCACATCCCACCATCCGCAGCAACTCAACCGCCCTGAGGCAGCTTTTAAGCAAGCAGAGCCGCACTGCTCTAGAGAAGGCGAGGGAAGGGCAGGAGCGTCGAGGGACGACAAAGGAACACCAACCCACCATGCCTCCCACATCCCACCATCCAAGGAACTCCGCCACCAACAGGTGGCCTTTTAAGCAAGCCCGAACCGCAACGCTCCATGAAAGGTGAGGAAAAAGGCGGGCACGGCATGAGACTGGGCAAAAACCCATTCTTTCCAATGCCCCCCACATCCCACCGGTGAGGAAAAGGAATTACAGCGTCCCACCGCCATGCCTCCCACATCCCACCTTCCGAAGGAACTCAACCGCCATGAGGCAGATTTTAAGCAGACGAACCCACAACGCTCCAGGGACGTTGAGGAAAAGGAGTCATGACAGGAACGGAGGCCCTATGTCCCGCCGCACCCCCCACATCCCACCATTCAAAAGAACTCAACCACCGTTGCGAAACTTTTAACCAAGAACCAGGACACCAACCATGCTCATCTATCATCATCCCATCCAAGTTATATCTGTCTAGTATCGCATCGTCTTTTTAGCAAGCCCTTGGAACCCGAAACCAAAATTGTGCGAGAGAATTCAACCCAAGCATATAGACGGGGCCCTTACATCAGCACCAACAAAATTCCACTACCAACAGGGAGAACTCCAAAGGGACAAGTGAGGTTCTTCTAGGTGGAGCTCACCCACCTGGGGATTCTTCGCTTGATGTATAACCGAGGAGAAAGTCAGCCGTGTCACTGATTTAATGAGACCCTTCACAGTATCACCATCTTTCGATTAGTTTGTCCTTGTACATGCAGGACCTGATCTTTGAGACACGCATATGACTAGTGGAAGGATCACCCATGTAGCGTCACTAACCACATCTGCAATGTTTGAGGTATGACTGAGCAGACCACTCAGACCCCAACACAAGCCTAAACCGTCGTCCCGAGCATTCAATTCCATTCGATTAGTTTGTCCTTTGTACATGCACAACCTGATCTTTGATACAAGCATATGACTAATGGAAGGATCAGCCAGGTAGCATCACCAACCACATCTGCAATGTTTGAGGTATGACTGAGCAAACCACTCAGACCCCAACACAAGCCCAAACCATCTTCCCAAATCGACATGTTTCCCCTTAATTAGTCATCACCTCTGTATGACGCTCGTGTATCTTGCAAAAACAATAGATACACATTCTTCGCTTGATGTATAACCGAGGAGAACGTCAAACTTGTCACTGATTTAATGAGACCCTTCACAGTATCACCATCTTTCGGTTAGTTTGTCCCTGTACATGCACAGACTGATCTTTGAGACAAGCATATGACTAGTGTTCTCATCGGATATCCAACCAAGCCAAACCGTGTTCCATCATTCACATGGAAACATGTACAAGGACCAAATGAAAGCGAGGAGAAATTAAACCCCCACTTACGGATGAGGGTGCCAACGAGACCAACGTTCCCTTCCCAAAAAAGGGAGACCGCAGTATCTTGACAACCATCCACCACTCCCACACAATCGCGTAAGCACAACCATCAACCCACACAACTGACCGTCACGCCTCGAGGGAAGCAACCCGAGAGGCATCACAATGCAGCACATGAAGGCAGGGAAAGCCCGCTATGCATGACACAAGGGAAGGATTGATATACCCAACCCCCTAGCGCCAACGAGACCAACGTTCCATTCCCAAAAAAGGGAGACCGCAGTATCTTGACAACCATCCACCACTTCCACACAATCGCATAAGGGCAACCATCAACCCACACAACTGATCATGCACAACCTGATCTTTGAGACAAGCATATGACTAGTAGAAGGATCAGCCATGTAGCATCACCAACAACATCTGCATTGTTTGAGGTATGACTGAGCTCACCACTCAGACCCCAACACAAGCCCAAACCATCATCCCGAACATTCAATTCCGTTCCATTAGTTTGTCCTTTGTACATGCACAACCTGATCTTTGGGACAAGCATATGACTAATGGAAGGATCAGCCAGGTTGCATCACCAACCACATCTGCAATGTTTGAGGTATGACTGAGCAGACCACTCAGACCCCAACACAAGCCCAAACCGTCTTTCCAAATCGACAGGAACCCAATTAATGAGTCATCACCTCTGCATGATGCTCAATACCGCAATTGTGCGAGAGAATTCAACCCAAGCATATAAACAGGGCCCGTATATCATAACTGACAAAATTCCACTACCAACAGGGAGAACTCCGAAGGGACAAGTGAGGGTCTTCTAGGTGGAGCTCACCCACCTGGGGATTCTTCTCTTGATGTATAACTGAGGAGAAAGTCAGCCCTGGCACTAATTTAATGAGACCCATCACAGTATCACCATCTTTCGATTAGTTTGTCTTTGTACATGCGGGACCTGATCTTTGAGTCAAGCATATGACTAGTTGAAGGATCAGCCATGTAGCATCACCAACAACATCTGCATTGTTTGAGGTATGACTGAGCTAACCACTCAGACCCCAACACAAGCCCAAACCGTCGTCCCGAACATTCAATTCCATTCGATTAGTTTTTCCTTTGTACATGCACCACCTGATCTTTGGGACAAGCATATGACTAATGGAAGGATCAGCCAGGTAGCATCACCAACCACATCTGCAATGTTTGAGGTATGACTGAGCAAACCACTCAGACCCCAACACAAGCCCAAACCATCTTCCCAAATCGACAGGATTCCCCTTAATGAGTCATCACCTCTGCGTGACGACGCTCGTGTATCTTGTCGAAACAATAGATACACATTCTTCGCTTGATGTATAACCGAGGAGAACGTCAAACTTGTCACTGATTTAATGAGACCCTTCACAATATCACCATCTTTCGGTTAGTTTGTCCCTGTACATGCACAGACTGATCTTTGAGACAAGCATTTGACTAGTGTTCTCAACGGATATCCAACCAAGCCAAACCGTGTTCCATCATTCACATGGAAACATGCACAAGGACCAAATGAAAGCGAGGAGAAATTAATCCCCCACTTACGGATGAGGGTGCCAACGAGACCAACGTTCCCTTCCCAAAAAAGGGAGACCGCAGTATCTTGACAACCATCCACCACTCCCACACAATCGCGTAAGCACAACCATCAACCCACACAACTGACCGTGACGCCTCAAGGGAAGCAACCCGAGAGGCATCACAATGCAGCACATGAAGGCAGGGAAAGCCCGCTATGCATGACACAAGGGAAGGATTTATATACCCAACCCCCTAGAGCCAAGGAGACCAACGTTCCCTTCCCAAAAAAGGGAGACCGCAGTATCTTGACAACCATCCACCACTCCCACACAATCGCGTAAGCACAACCATCAACCCACACAACTGACTGTGACACCTCGAGGGAAGCAACCCGAGAGACATCACAATGCAGCACATGAAGGCAGGGAAAGCCCGCTATGCATGACACAAGGGAAGGATTTATATACCCAACCCCCTAGAGCCAAGGAGACCAACGTTCCCTTCCCAAAAAAGGGAGACCGCAGTATCTTGACAACCATCCACCACTCCCACACAATCGCGTAAGCACAACCATCAACCCACACAACTGACCGTGACGCCTCAAGGGAAGCAACCCCAGAGGCATCACAATGCAGCACATGAAGGCAGGGAAAGCCCGCTATGCATGACACAAGGGAAGGATTTATATACCCAACCCCCTAGAGCCAAGGAGACCAACGTTCCCTTCCCAAAAAAGGGAGACCGCAGTATCTTGACAACCATCCACCACTCCCACACAATCGCGTAAGCACAACCATCAACCCACACAACTGACTGTGACGCCTCGAGGGAAGCAACCCGAGAGACATCACAATGCAGCACATGAAGGCAGGGAAAGCCCGCTATGCATGACACAAGGGAAGGATTTATATACCCAACCCCCTAGAGCCAACGAGACCAACGTTCCCTTCCCAAAAAAGGGAGACCGCAGTATCTTGACAACCATCCACCACTCCCACACAATCGCGTAAGCACAACCATCAACCCACACAACTGACCGTGACGCCTCGAGGGAAGCAACCCGAGAGGCATCACAATGCAGCACATGAAGGCAGGGAAAGCCCGCTATGCATGACACAAGGGAAGGATTGATATACCCAACCCCCTAGAGCCAACGAGACCAACGTTCCCTTCCCAAAAAAGGGAGACCGCAGTATCTTGACAACCATCCACCACTCCCACACAATCGCGTAAGCACAACCATCAACCCACACAACTGACCGTGACGCCTCGAGGGAAGCAACCCGAGAGGCATCACAATGCAGCACATGAAGGCAGGGAAAGCCCGCTATGCATGACACAAGGGAAGGATTGATATACCCAACCCCCTAGAGCCAACGAGACCAACGTTCCCTTCCCAAAAAAGGGAGACCGCAGTATCTTGACCACCATCCACCACTCCCACACAATCGCATAAGCACAACCATCAACCCACACAACTGATCATGCAGGACCTGACCTTTGAGACAAGCATATGACTAGTGGAAGGATCAGCCATGTAGCATCACCAACAACATCTGCATTGTTTGAGGTATGACTGAGCTCACCACTCAGACCCCAACACAAGCCCAAACCGTCGTCCCGAACATTCAATTCCGTTCGATTAGTTTGTCCTTTGTACATAAAGAACCTGATTTTTGAGACAAGCATATGACTAATGGAAGGATCAGACAGGTTGCACCACCAACAACATCTGCAATGTTTGAGGTATGACTGAGCAGACCACTCAGACCCCAACACAATCCCAAACCGTCTTCCCAAATCGACAGGAACCCAATTAATGAGTCTTCACCTCTGCATGATGCTCAAAACCGCAATTGTGCGAGAGAATTCAACCCAAGCATATAAACAGGGCCCGTATATCAGCACTAACAAAATTCCACTACCAACAGGGAGAACTCCGATGGGACAAGTGAGGATCTTCTAGGTGGAGCTCACCCACCTGGGGATTCTTCGCTTGATGTATAACCGAGGAGAAAGTCAGCCGTGTCACTGATTTAATGAGACCCTTCACAGTATCACCATCTTTCGATTAGTTTGTCCCTGTACATGCACTAACTGATCTTTGAGACAAGCATATGACTAGTGGAAGGATCAACCATGTAGCATTACCAACAACATCTGCATTGTTTGTGGTATAACTGAGCAGACCACTCAGACCCCAACACAAGCCCAAACCATCATCCCGAACATTCAATTCCGTTCGATTAGTTTATCCTTTGTAAATGCACAACCTGATCTTTGAGACAAGCATATGACTAATGGTAGGATCAGCCAGGTAGCATCACCAACCACATCTGCAATGTTTGAGGTATGACTGAGCAGACCACTCACACCCCAACACAAGCCCAAATCATCTTCCCAAATCGACAGGATTCCCCTTAATGAGTCATCATCTCTGCATGACGCTCGTGTATCTTGCAGAAACAATAGATACACATTCTTCGCTTGATGTAAAACCGAGGAGAACGTCAGACTTGTCCCTGATTTACTGAGACCCTTCACAGTATCACCATCTTCGATTAGTTTGTCCCTGTACATGCACAGACTGATCTTTGAGACAAGCATATGACTAGTGTTCTCAACGGATATCCAACCAAGCCAAACCGTGTTCCATCATTCACATGGAAACATGCACAAGGACCAAATGAAAGCGAGGAGAAATTAAACCCCCACTTACGGATGAGGGTGCCAACGAGACCAACGTTCCCTTCCCAAAAAAGGGAGACCGCAGTATCTTGACAACCATCCACCACTCCCACACAATCGCGTAAGCACAACCATCAACCCACACAGCTGATCGTGACGCCTCGAGGGATGCAACCCGAGAGGCATCACAATGCAGCACATGAAGGCAGGGAAAGCCCGCTATGCATGACACAAGGGAAGGATTGATATACCCAACCCCCTAGAGCCAACGAGACCAACGTTCCCTTCCCAAAAAAGGGAGACCGCGGTATCTTGACAACCATCCACCACTCCCACACAATCGCATAAGCGCAACCATCAACCCACACAACTGATCATGCAGGACCTGATCTTTGAGACAAGCATATGACTAGTGGAAGGATCAGACATGTAGAATCACCAACAACATCTGCATTGTTTGAGGTATGACTGAGCTCACCACTCAGACCCCAACACAAGCCCAAACCGTCGTCCCGAACATTCAATTCCGTTCGATTAGTTTGTCCATTGTACATGCACAACCTGATCTTTGAGACAAGCATATGACTAATGGAAGGATCAACAAGGTTGCATCACCAACCAAATCTGCAATGTTTGAGGTATGACCCCACCTCAACGTCCTTCCCTTCAAGGCACGCCGCATGCACCAAGACGGGCCTCGAGGCCCCTTCAAATCGTCTCACTCGGATGCCATTGTCTGGAAACGACTATCAGCCCGCAAGATCACACATGCGACAAACCCCATCTCGTTGTCATCGTTTTTAGGGCGCACTACCTCGGGAAAGACAAGCCCCAAGCACGGGACGAATCATCGAGAATTCATGGCATTGCGTCCATGCCATTTTCCATGTCACTGGGCATGTCATCGGGTGGCTCTAGGCACGCAGGACAAGACCCACGCCCAGGGGGGGTCGCCGACCACTCCCCCCCCTAAAGAGACATTTATGCATTTCCAGCTATTCCACCAGGAAACATCAACAGTGACGAGGAGACATACTGATGGGTTTAGACCACCCTAAGGGCACCGCAGTGCATGAAAGACAACACGGGTTGCCCTAAAAGAGCTATGAAACCATAGGAAGGGCCACCGACGTGACCCCTTAGGCACATGAAGGCCGCCGACACGTCATGGCATCCGTCCCGCGTCTCGTCCATCACCGCAGAGAAGACACGCCCCATGTCCAGAGCGGGTCCTCACGCATGAAAGGAATTATCTTGAGGCGGTCATTGTCATTACATACCGTACCCAACAACATATGACAAACCCCACCACGTCGTCCTTCCTTGCAAGGCACACCGCATCCTCCAAGGCAAGCCCCGATGCCCCTTCAAATCGTCCCACTCGGGTGGCGTTGTCTCCACGTGATTGTCAGTACGTCGGACCTGACACGCGACGCACCCCGGCTCATTGTCATCACTTTTATGGCGCATTACCTCAGACAAGACAAGCCCCAAGCACCGTATGAATCCTCAAGCTTTCATGGATTTGTCTGGAGGCCATTTTTCCATGTCCGTGGGCATGTCACTAGGTGGCTCTGGGCACGCAGGACAAGACCCACGCCCAGGGGGGGTCGCCGACCACTCCCCCCCTAAAGAGACATTTATGCATTTTCAGCTGTCCCACCAGGAAACATCAGCACTGACGAGGAGACATACTAACGGGTTTAGACAACCCTGTGGGCACCACAGCGCATGAAAGACAACACGTGTTGCCCTAAAAGATATATGAAACCATAGGAACAGCCACCGATGTGACCCCTTAGGCACATGAAGGCCGCCGACACGTAGTAGCATTCATCCCGGGTAGCGTCCAACACCGCCGAGAAGACAGGCCCCATGTCCAGAGAGGGTCCTCACGCATGAAATGAATTCTCTTTAGGTGGTCATTGTCATTACATACGGGACACGACAACAGATGACAAACCCCACCGCAACGTCCTTCCTTTCAAGGCACGCCACACGCACCAAGACGGGCCTCGAGGCCCCTTCAAATCGTCTCACTCGGATGCCATTGTCTGGACACGACTGTCAGTCCGCAGGATCACACATGCGACAAACCCCATCTCATTGTCATCGTTTTTAGGGCGCACTACCTCGGGCAAGACAAGCCCCAAGCACGGGACGAATCATCAGAAATTCATGGCACTGCGTCGATGCCATTTTCCATGTCACTCGGCATGTCAGTGGGTGACTCTAGGCACGCAGGACAAGACCCACGCCCAGGGGGGGTCGCCGACCACTCCCCCCCTAAAGAGACATTTATGCATTTCCAGCTATACCACCAGGAAACATCAACAGTGACGAGGAGACATACTGATGGGTTTAGACCACCCTAAGGGCACCGCAGTGCATGAAAGACAACACGGGTTGCCCTAAAAGAGCTATGAAACCATAGGAAGGGCCACCGACGTGACCCCTTAGGCACATGAAGGCCGCCGACACGTCATGGCATCCGTCCCGCGTCTCGTCCATCACCGCAGAGAAGACGCGCCCCATGTCCAGAGCGAGTCCTCACGCCTCAAAGGAATTATCTTTAGGTGGTCATTGTCAATACATACCGTACCCAACAACATATGACAAACCCCACCACATCGTCCTTCCTTGCAAGGCACACCGCATCCACCAAGGCAAGCCCCGAGGCCCCTTCAAATCGTCTCACTCGGATGCCGTTGTCTCCACGTGATCGTCAGTACGTCGGACCTCACACACGCGACAAACCCCATCTCATTGTCATCGTTTTTATGGCGCACTACCTCGGGCAAGACAAGCCCGAAGCACGGGACAAATCATCAGGAATTCTTGGCATTGCGTCGATGCCATTTTCCACGTCACTCGGCGTGGGTCTGACACGCGACGCACCCCAGCTCATTGTCATCACTTTTATGGCGCATTACCTCAGACAAGACAAGCCCCAAGCACCGTACGAATCATCAGGCTTTCATGGATTCGTCTGGAGGCCGTTTTTCCATGTCCGTGGGCATGTCACTGGGTGGCTCTGGGCACACAGGACAAGACCCACGCCCAGGGGGGGTCGCCGACCACTCCCCCCCTAAAGAGACATTTATGCATTTCCAGCTGTCCCACCAGGAAACATCAGCACTGACGAGGAGACATACTGATGGGTTCAGACAACCCTGTGGGCACCACAGCGCATGAAAGACAACACGTGTTGCCCTAAAAGAGATATGAAACCATAGGAATAGCCACCAATGTGACCCCTTAGGCACATCAAGGCCGCCATCACGTACTAGCATCCATCCCGGGTAGCGTCCAACACCGCCGAGAAGACAGGCCCCATGTCCAGAGAGGGTCCTCACGCATGAAATGAATTCTCTTTAGGTGGTCATTATCATTACATACGGGACACGAAAACACATGAATAACCACACCTCAACGTCCTTCCTTTCAAGGCACACCGCATGCACCAAGACGGGCCTCGAGGCCCCTTCAAATCGTCTCACTCGGATGCCTTTGTCTGGAAACGACTGTCAGCCCGCAAGATCACACATGCGACAAAACCCATCTCATTGTCATCGTTTTTAGGGCGCACTACCTCAGGAAAGACAAGCCCCAAGCACGGGACGAATCATCAAGAATTCATGGCATTGCGTCGATGCCATTTTCCATGTCACTGGGCATGTCATCGGGTGGCTCTAGGCACGCAGGACAAGACCCACGCCCAGGGGGGGTCGCCGACCACTCCCCCCCTAAAGAGACATTTATGCATTTCCAGCTATTCCACCAGGAAACATCAAAAGTGACGAGGAGACATACTGAGGGGTTTAGACCACCCTAAGGGCACCGCAGTGCATGAAAGACAACACGGGTTGCCCTAAAAGAGCTATGAAACCATAGGAAGGGCCACCGACGTGACCCCTTAGGCACATGAAGGCCGCCGACACGTCATGACATCCGTCCCGCGTCTCGTCCATCACCGCAGAGAAGACACGCCCCATGTCCAGAGCGGGTCCTCACGCATGAAATGAATTATCTTTAGGCGGTCATTGTCATTACATACCGTACCCAACAACATATGACAAACCCCACCACGTCGTCCTTCCTTGCAAGGCACACCGCATCCTCCAAGGCAAGCCCCGATGCCCCTTCAAATCGTCCCACTCGGGTGGCGTTGTCTCCACGTGATTGTCAGTACCTCGGACCTCACACGCGACGCACCCCGGCTCATTGTCATCACTTTTATGGCGCATTACCTCAGACAAGACAAGCCCCAAGCACCGTATGAATCCTCAAGCTTTCATGGATTTGTCTGGAGGCCATTTTTCCATGTCCGTGGGCATGTCACTAGGTGGCTCTGGGCACGCAGGACAAGACCCACGCCCAGGGGGGGTCGCCGACCACTCCCCCCCTAAAGAGACATTTATGCCTTTCCAGCTGTCCCACCAGGAAACATCAGCACTGACGAGGAGACATACTGGAGGGTTTAGACAACCCTGTGGGCACCACAGCGCATGAAAGTCAACACGTGTTGCCCTAAAAGATATATGAAACCGTAGGAACAGCCACCGATGTGACCCCTTAGGCACATGAAGGCCGCCGACACGTAGTAGCATTCATCCCGGGTAGCGTCCAACACCGCCGAGAAGACAGGCCCCATGTCCAGAGAGGGTCCTCACGCATGAAATGAATTCTCTTTAGGTGGTCATTGTCATTACATACGGGACACGACAACAGATGACAAACCCCACCGCAACGTCCTTCCTTTCAAGGCACGCCACACGCACCAAGACGGGCCTCGAGGCCCCTTCAAATCGTCTCACTCGGATGCCATTGTCTGGACACGACTGTCAGTCCGCAGGATCACACATGCGACAAACCCCATCTCATTGTCATCGTTTTTAGGGCGCACTACCTCGGGCAAGACAAGCCCCAAGCACGAGACGAATCATCAGGAATTCATGGCACTGCGTCGATGCCATTTTCCATGTCACTCGGCATGTCATTGGGTGGCTCTAGGCACGCAGGACAAGACCCACGCCCAGGGGGGGTCGCCGACCACTCCCCCCCTAAAGAGACATTTATGCATTTCCAGCTATACCACCAGGAAACATCAACAGTGACGAGGAGACATACTGATGGGTTTAGACCACCCTAAGGGCACTGCAGTGCATGAAAGACAACACGGGTTGCCCTAAAAGAGCTATGAAACCATAGGAAGGGCCACCGACGTGACCCCTTAGGCACATGAAGGCCGCCGACACGTCATGGCATCCGCCCCGCGTCTCGTCCATCACCGCAGAGAAGACACGCCCCATGTCCAGAGCTGGTCCTCACGCCTCAAAGGAATTATCTTTAGGCGGTCATTGTCAATACATACCGTACCCAACAACATATGACAAACCCCACCACGTCGTCCTTCCTTGCAAGGCACACCGCATCCACCAAGGCAAGACCCGAGGCCCCTTCAAATCGTCCCACTCGGATGGCGTTGTCTCCACGTGATTGTCAGTACGTCGGACCTGACACGCGACGCACCCCGGCTCATTGTCATCACTTTTATGACGCATTACCTCAGACAAGACAAGCCCCAAGCACCGTACGAATAATCAAGCTTTCATGGATTTGTCTGGAGGTCGTTTTTCCATGTTCGTGGGCATGTCACTGGGTGGCTCTGGGCACGCAGGACAAGACCCACGCCCAGGGGGGGTCGCCGACCACTCCCCCCCTAAAGAGACATTTATGCATTTCCAGCTGTCCCACCAGGAAACATCAGCACTGACGAGGACACATACTGATGGGTTCAGACAACCCAATGGGCACCACAACGCATGAAAGACAGCACGTGTTGCCCTTAAAGAGCTACGAATCCATACGAACAGCCACCAAAGTGACCCCTTAGGCACACGAAGGCCGCCGACACGTCATGGCATCCGTCCCGGGTATCATCCAACACCGCCGAGAAGACAGGACCCATGTCCAGAGCGGGTCCCCGCGCATGAAATGAATTATCTTTAGGCGGTCATTGTCTTTACATTCCGAACACAACAACATGTGACAAACCCCACCTCGACGTCCTTCCTTTCAAGAAACGCCGCATGCACCAAGACGGGCCCCGAGACCCCTTCAAATCGTCTCACTCGGATGCCATTGTCTGAACGCGACTGTCAGTCCGCAGGATCTCGAAGGCGACAAACACCATCCCATTGTCATCGTTTTTATGGCGCACTACCTCGGGCAAGACAAGCCCCAAGCACGGGACGAATCATCAGGCATTCATGGCATTACGTCGATGTCATTTTGCATGTCAATGGGCATCACATTGGGTGGCTCTAGGCACGCAAGACAAGACCCACGCCCGGGGGGGTCGCCGACCACTCCCCCCCTAAAGAGACATTTATGCATTTCCAGCTATTCCACCAGGAAACATCAACACCGACGAGGAGACATACTGATGGGTTTAGACCACCCTGAGGGCAGGGCAGCGCATGAAAGGCAACACGTGTTGCCCTAAAAGAGCTATGAAACCATAGGAAGGGCCACCGACGTGACCCCTTAGGCACATGAAGGCCGCCGACACGTCATGGCATCCGTCCCACGTATCGTCCATCACCACAGCGAAGACACGCCCCATGTCCAGAGCGGGTCCCCACGCATGAAAGGAATTCTCTTTAGGCGGTCATTGTCATTACATACCGGACCCAACAACATATGACAAACCCCACCTCATTGTCCTTCCATTCAAGGCACACCGCATCCACCAAGGCAAGCCCTGAGGCCCCTTCAAATCCTCTCACCCGGATGGCGTTGTCTCCACCTGATTGTCAGTACGGAGGACCTGACACGCGACGAAACCCGGCTCATTGTCATCACTTTTATGGCGCACTACCTCGAACAAGACAAGCCCCAAGCACCGGACGAATCATCAAGCTGTCTTTGCTTTGTCCGGAGGCTGTTTTTCCATGTCCGTGGGCATGTCACTGGGTGGCTCTGGGCACGCAGGACAAGACCCACGCCCAGGGGGGGTCGCCGACCACTCCCCCCCTAAAGAGACATTTATGCATTTCCAGCTGTCCCACCAGGAAACATCAGCACTGACGAGGAGACATACTGATGGGTTTAGACAACCCTGTGGGCACCACAGCGCATGAAAGACAACACGTGTTGCCCTAAAAGAGATATGAAACCATAGGAACAGCCACTGATGTGACCCCTTAGGCACATCAAGGCCGCCGACACGTAGTAGCATTCGTCGCGGGTAGCATCCAACGCCGCCGAGAAGACAGGCCCCATGTCCAGAGCGGGTCCTCGCGCATGAAATGAATTCTCTTTAGGTGGTCATTGTCATTACATACGGGACACGACAACATATGAAAAACCCCACCTCGACGTCCTTCCTTTCAAGGCACGCCGCATGCACCAAGACGGGCCCTGAGGCCCCTTCAAATCGTCTCACTCGGATGCCATTGTCTGGACGCGACTGTCAGTCCGCAGGATCGCACATGCGACAAACCCCGTCTCATTGCCATCGTTTTTAGGGCGCACTACCTCGGGCAAGACAAGCCCCAAGCACGGGACGAATCATCAGGAATTCATGGCATTGCGTCGATGCCATTTTCCATGTCACTGGGCATGTCTGTGGGTGGCTCTCGGCACGCAGGACAAGACCCACGCCCAGGGGGGGTCGCCGACCACTCCCCCCCTAAAGAGACATTTATGCATTTCCAGCTATTCCACCAGGAAACATCAACACTGACGAGGAGACATACTGAGTGGTTTAGACCACCCAGAGGGAACCGCAGCGCATGAAAGGCAACACGTGTTGCCCTAAAAGGGCTATGAAACCATAGGAAGGGACACCGACGTGGCCCCTTAGGCACATGAAGGCCGCCGACACGTCATGGCATCCGTCCCGCGTATCGTCCAACACCGCCGAGGAGACAGGACCCATGTCCAGAGCGGGTCCTCACGCATGAAATGAATTCTCTTTAGGTGGTCATTGTCTTTACATACCGGACACAACAACATATGACAAACCCCACCTCAACGTCCTTCCTTTCAAGGCACGCCGCACGCACCAAGACGGGCCCCGAGGCCCCTTCAAATCGCCTCACTAGGATTCCATTGTCTGGACGCGATTGTCAGTCCGTAGGATCTCACAGGCGACAAACCCCACCCATCTCATTGTCATCGGTTTTATGGCGCACCACCTCGGGCAAGACAAGACCCTAGCACGGGAAGAATCATCAGGAATTCAGGGCATTGCGTCGATGCCATTTTCCATGTCACTGGGCATGTCATTGGGTGGCTCTAGGCACGCAGGACAAGACCCACGCCCAGGGGGGTCGCCGACCACTCCCCCCCTAAAGAGACATTTATGCATTTCCAGCTATCCCACCAGGAAACATCAACACTGACGAGGAGACATACTGATGGGTTTAGACCACCCTGAGGGCACCACAGCGCATGAAAGACAACACGTGTTGCCCTAAAAGAGCTATGAAACCAAAGGAAGGGCCACCGACGTGACCCCTTATGCACATGAAGGCCACCGACAAGTCATGGCATCCATCCCGCGTATCGTCGATCACCGCCGAGAAGACACGCCCCATGTCCAGAGCGGGTCCTCACTCATGAAAAGAATTCTCTTTAGGTGGTAATTGTAATTACATACAGGACCCAACAACATATGAAAAACCCCACCTCGACGTCCTTCCTTTCAAGGCACGTCGCATCCACCAAGACATGCCCCGAGGCCACTTCAAATCGTCTCACTCGGATGGCTTTGTCTCCACGCGATTGTCAGTTCGTCGGACCTGACACGCGACGAACCCCGTCTCATTGTCATCGCTTTTATGGGGCACTACCGCGGGCAAGACAAGCCCCAAGCACAGGAGGAATCATCTAGAGGCCATTTTTCCATGTCTGTGGGCATGTCACTGGGTGGCTCTGGGCACGCAGGACAAGACCCACGCCCAGGGGGGGTCGCCGACCACTCCCCCCCTAAAGAGACATTTCTGCATTTCCAGCTCTCCCACCAGGAAACATCAGCACTGACGAGGAGACATACTGAGTGGTTCAGACCACCCAGAGGGAACCGCAGCGCATGAAAGACAACACGTGTTGCCCTAAAAGAGCTATGAAACCATAGGAACGGCAACCGACGTGACCCCTTAGGCACGTGAAGGCCGCCGACACGTCATGGCATCCTTCCCGCGTATCGTCGACCACCGCCGAGAAGACAGACCCCATGTCCAGAGCGGGTCCTCACGCATGAAATGAATTCTCTTTAGGTGGTCGGTGTCGTTACATACCGAACCCAACAACATATGACAAACCCCAGCTCGGCGTCCTTCCTTTCAAGGCACCCCGCATCCACCAAGACAAGCCTCGAGGCCCCTTCAAATCGTCTCACTCGGATGGCATTGTCTCCACGCGATTGTCGGTACGTAGGACCTCACACGCGACGAACCCCGGCTCATTGTCAAAGCTTTTAAGGCGCACTACCCCGGAGAAGACAAGCCCCAAGCACCGGACGAATCATCACGCATTGATGGCATTGTCTAGAGGCCATTTTTCCATGTCCGTGGGCATGTCACTGGGTGGCTCGAGGCACGCAGGACAAGACCCACGCCCAGGGGGGGTCGCCGACCACTACCCCCCTAAAGAGACATTTATGCATTTACAGCTATCCCACCAGGAAACATCAGCACTGACGAGGAGACATACTGAGTGGTTTAGACCACC
>CAUJRU010001181.1:87500-110000 GCA_963277665.1 Viscum album
ATAACTCACAGGTGGCCCCGACAATGCGTTGGGCAAAGCACTCCCGCAAATCACTGCCCAAGGAAGCTTGCTACGGTTCGCATGGAATATCACTGAATGGGAAATTTAGGAGCACGGTCTCTCATCCTGGTGATACCGACAGTTTCACGCTTGAACCACTACCAAAATCCCACAACGCTCCAGAGAAGGTGAGGAAAAGGCAGGTACAGCAAAGGACGACAAAGGAACCCAATCCCACCATGCCTCCCACATCCCAACATCTGCAAGAACTCAACCACACTCGGTGGCTTTTAAGCATAGCCCGACCCGCAACGCTCCATGAAAGGTGAGGAAAAAGGTGGGTACGACAGGACGGGGAAACAACCCAATCCCGCCCATACCCCCCACATCCCACCAGTGAGGAAAAAGGTAGGAACGTCAGGGGATGAGGAGGGAAACCCCCATCCCGCCGTGCCTCCCACATCTCACATTCCGTAGGAACTCAACCGCCATGAGGCAGCTTTTAAGCAGACGAACCAGCAACGCTCAAGAGACGTCGAGGAAAAGGAGTCATGGTAGGTACGGGGGTCCTATGTCCCGCCGCGCCGCCCACATCCCACCATCCACAGGATCCCACAAACCGTGAGGCGGTATTTAAGCACCCAGCCCGCAATGCTCCACAGACGGGGAGGAAAAGGCAGGCACGTCAGGGGACGGGGCAAAAACCCAATCCCGCCGCGCCTCCCACATCCCACCATCCGCAGCAACTCAACCACCCTGAGGCGGCTTTTAAGCAAGCCAAGCCGCACTGCTCTAGAGAAGGCGAGGGAAGGGCAGGAGCGTCGAGGGACGACAAAGGAACACCAACCCACCATGCCTCCCACATCCCACCATCCAAGGAACTCCGCCACCGACAGGTGGCCTTTTAAGCAAGCCCGAACCGCAACGCTCCATGAAAGGTGAGGAAAAAGGCGGGCACGGCATGAGACTGGGCAAAAACCCATTCTTTCCAATGCCCCCCACATCCCACCGGTGAGGAAAAGGAATTACAGCGTCCCACCGCCATGCCTCCCACATCCCACCTTCCGAAGGAACTCAACCGCCATGAGGCAGATTTTAAGCAGACGAACCCACAACGCTCCAGGGACGTTGAGGAAAAGGAGTCATGACAGGAACGGAGGCCCTATGTCCCGCCGCACCCCCCACATCCCACCATTCAAAAGAACTCAACCACCGTTGAGAAACTTTTAACCAAGAACCAGGACACCAACCATGCTCATCTATCATCATCCCATCCAAGTTATATCTGTCTAGTATCGCATCGTCTTTTTAGCAAGCCCTTGGAAGACGGAACCGCAATTGTGCGAGAGAATTCAACCCAAGCATATAGACGGGGCCCCTACATCAGCACCAAAAAAATTCCACTACCAACAGGGAGAACTCCAAAGGGACAAGTGAGGGTCTTCTAGGTGGAGCTCACCCACCTGGGGATTCTTCGCTTGAGATATAACCGAGGAGAAAGTCACCCCTAGAACTGATTTAATGAGACCCGTCACAGTATCACCATCTTTCGATTAGTTTGTCCTTTACATGCGGGACCTGATCTTTGAGACAGGCATATGACTAGTGGAAGGATCAGCCATGTAGCATCACCAACAACATCTGCATTGTTTGGGGTATGACTGAGCTGACCACTCAGACCCCAACACAAGCCCAAACCGTCGTCCCGAACATTCAATTCTGTTCGATTAGTTTGTCCTTTGTACATGCACAACCTGATCTTTGAGACAAGCATATGACTAATGGAAGGATCAGCCAGGTAGCATCACCAACCACATCTGCAATGTTTGAGGTATGACTGAGCAGACCACTCAGACCCCAACACAAGCCCCAACCATCTTCCCAAATCGACAGGATTCCCCTTAATGAGTCATCACCTCCGCATGACGCTCGTGTATCTTGCAGAAACAGTAGATACACATTCTCAAGCCACCCTTATGAACATCATCACCCAAGGCATGACTGAGGAGGAAGGCACCCCAACTTGTCCAATAATGAACCATGGAAATCGTCACCCTGTTGGTGTGAGTTTCTTAGGACCCAAATAACTCGCACGTGGCCCCGACAATGCGTTGAGCAAAGCACTCCCACCAATCATTGCCCAAGGCAGCTTGCTATGGTTCGCATGAAATATCGCTGAATGAGAAATTTAGGAGCACGCTCTTGCATCCTGGTGATACCGACAGTTTCGCGCTTGAACCACTACCAAAATTCCACAACGCTCCAGAGCAGGTGAGGAAAAGGCGGTACAGCAAGGGACGACAAAGGAACCCAATCCCACCATGCCTCCCACATCCCAACATCTGCAAGAACTCAACCACACTCGGTGGCTTTTAAGCATAGCCCGACCCGCAACGCTCCATGAAAGGTGAGGAAAAAGGTGGGTACGACAGGACGGGGAAACAACCCAATCCCGCCCATACCCCCCACATCCCACCAGTGAGGAAAAAGGTAGGAACGTCAGGGGATGAGGAGGGAAACCCCCATCCCGCCGTGCCTCCCACATCTCACATTCCGTAGGAACTCAACCGCCATGAGGCAGCTTTTAAGCAGACGAACCAGCAACGCTCAAGAGACGTCAAGGAAAAGGAGTCAGGGTAGGTACGGGGGTCCTATGTCCCGCCGCGCCGCCCACATCCCACCATCCACAGGATCCCACAAACCGTGAGGCGGTATTTAAGCACCCAGCCCGCAATGCTCCACAGACGGGGAGGAAAAGGCAGGCACGTCAGGGGACGGGGCAAAAACCCAATCCCGCCGCGCCTCCCACATCCCACCATCCGCAACAACTCAACCACCCTGAGGCGGCTTTTAAGCAAGCCAAGCCGCACTGCTCTAGAGAAGGCGAGGGAAGGGCAGGAGCGTCGAGGGACGACAAAGGAACACCAACCCACCATGCCTCCCACATCCCACCATCCAAGGAACTCCGCCACCGACAGGTGGCCTTTTAAGCAAGCCCGAACCGCAACGCTCCATGAAAGGTGAGGAAAAAGGCGGGCACGGCATGAGACTGGGCAAAAACCCATTCTTTCCAATGCCCCCCACATCCCACCGGTGAGGAAAAGGAATTACAGCGTCCCACCGCCATGCCTCCCACATCCCACCTTCCGAAGGAACTCAACCGCCATGAGGCAGATTTTAAGCAGACGAACCCACAACGCTCCAGGGACGTTGAGGAAAAGGAGTCATGACAGGAACGGAGGCCCTATGTCCCGCCGCACCCCCCACATCCCACCATTCAAAAGAACTCAACCACCGTTGCGAAACTTTTAACCAAGAACCAGGACACCAACCATGCTCATCTATCATCATCCCATCCAAGTTATATCTGTCTAGTATCGCATTGTCTTTTTAGCAAGCCCTTGGAAGACGGAACCGCAATTGTGCGAGAGAATTCAACCCAAGCATATAGACGGGGCCCCTACATCAGCACCAAAAAAATTCCACTACCAACAGGGAGAACTCCAAAGGGACAAGTGAGGGTCTTCTAGGTGGAGCTCACCCACCTGGGGATTCTTCGCTTGAGATATAACCGAGGAGAAAGTCACCCCTGGCACTGATTTAATGAGACCCGTCACAGTATCACCATCTTTCGATTAGTTTGTCCTTTACATGCGGGACCTGATCTTTGAGACAGGCATATGACTAGTGGAAGGATCAGCCATGTAGCATCACCAACAACATCTGCATTGTTTGGGGTATGACTGAGCTGACCACTCAGACCCCAACACAAGCCCAAACCGTCGTCCCGAACATTCAATTCTGTTCGATTAGTTTGTCCTTTGTACATGCACAACCTGATCTTTGAGACAAGCATATGACTAATGGAAGGATCAGCCAGGTAGCATCACCAACCACATCTGCAATGTTTGAGGTATGACTGAGCAGACCACTCAGACCCCAACACAAGCCCCAACCATCTTCCCAAATCGACAGGATTCCCCTTAATGAGTCATCACCTCCGCATGACGCTCGTGTATCTTGCAGAAACAGTAGATACACATTCTCAAGCCACCCTTATGAACATCATCACCCAAGGCATGACTGAGGAGGAAGGCACCCCAACTTGTCCAATAATGAACCATGGAAATCGTTACCCTGTTGGTGTGAGTCTCTTAGGACACAAATAACTCGCACGTGGCCCCGACAATGCGTTGAGCAAAGCACTCCCACCAATCATTGCCCAAGGCAGCTTGCTATGGTTCGCATGGAATATCGCTGAATGAGAAATTTAGGAGCACGCTCTCGCATCCTGGTGATACCGACAGTTTCGCGCTTGAACCACTACCAAAATTCCACAACGCTCCAGAGAAGGTGAGGAAAAGGCGGTACAGCAAGGGACGACAAAGGAACCCAATCCCACCATGCCTCCCACATCCCAACATCTGCAAGAACTCAACCACACTCAGTGGATTTTAAGCAAAGCCCGACCCGCAACGCTCCATGAAAGGTGAGGAAAAAGGTGGGTACGACAGGACGGGGAAACAACCCAATCCCGCCCATACCCCCCACATCCCACCAGTGAGGGAAAAGGTAGGAACGTCAGGGGATGAGGAGGGAAACCCCCATCCCGCCGTGCCTCCCACATCTCACATTCCGTAGGAACTCAACCGCCATGAGGCAGCTTTTAAGCAGACGAACCAGCAACGCTCAAGAGACGTCGAGGAAAAGGAGTCATGGTAGGTACGGGGGTCCTATGTCCCGCCGCGCCGCCCACATCCCACCATCCACAGGATCCCACAAACCGTGAGGCGGTATTTAAGCACCCAGCCCGCAATGCTCCACAGACGGGGAGGAAAAGGCAGGCACGTCAGGGGACGGGGCAAAAACCCAATCCCGCCGCGCCCCCCACATCCCACCATCCGCAGCAACTCAACCACCCTGAGGCAGCTTTTAAGCAAGCAAAGCCGCACTGCTCTAGAGAAGGCGAGGGAAGGGCAGGAGCGTCGAGGGACGACAAAGGAACACCAACCCACCATGCCTCCCACATCCCACCATCCAAGGAACTCCGCCACCAACAGGTGGCCTTTTAAGCAAGCCCGAACCGCAACGCTCCATGAAAGGTGAGGAAAAAGGCGGGCACGGCATGAGACTGGGCAAAAACCCATTCTTTCCAATGCCCCCCACATCCCACCGGTGAGGAAAAGGAATTACAGCGTCCCACCGCCATGCTTCCCACATCCCACCTTCCGAAGGAACTCAACCGCCGTGAGGCAGATTTTAAGCAGACGAACCCACAACGCTCCAGGGACGTTGAGGAAAAGGAGTCATGACAGGAACAGAGGCCCTATGTCCCGCCGCACCCCCCACATCCCACCATTCAAAAGAACTCAACCACCGTTGCGAAACTTTTAACCAAGAACCAGGACACCAACCATGCTCATCTATCATCATCCCATCCAAGTTATATCTGTCTAGTATCGCATCGTCTTTTTAGCAAGCCCTTGGAACCCGAAACCAAAATTGTGCGAGAGAATTCAACCCAAGCATATAGACGGGGCCCGTACATCAGCACCAACAAAATTCCACTACCAACAGGGAGAACTCCAAAGGGACAAGTGAGGGTCTTCAAGGTGGAGCTCACCCACCTGGGGATTCTTCGCTTGAGGTATAACCGAGGAGAAAGTCAGCCCTGGCACTGATTTAATGAGACCCGTCACAGTATCACCATCTTTCGATTAGTTTGTCCTTTACATGCGGGACCTGATCTTTGAGACAGGCATATGACTAGTGGAAGGATCAACCATGTAGCATCACCAACCACATCTGCAATGTTTGAGGTATGACTGAGCAGACCACTCAGACCCCAACACAAGCCCAAACCGTCGTCCCGAGCATTCAATTCCATTCGATTAGTTTGTCCTTCGTACATGCACAGCCTGATCTTTGAGACAATAATATGACTAATGGAAAGATCAACCGGGTACCATCACCAACCACATCTGCAATGTTTGAGGTATGACTGAGCAGACCACTCAGACCCCAACACAAGCCCGAACCATCTCTTCCCAAATCGACATGTTTCCCCTTAATTAGTCATCACCTCTGCATGACGCTCGTGTATCTTGCAGAAACAGTAGATACACATTCTCAAGCCACCCTTATGAACATCATCACCCAAGGCATGACTGAGGAGGAAGGCACCCCAACTTGTCCAATAATGAACCATGGAAATCGTTACCCTGTTGGTGTGAGTTTCTTAGGACCCAAATAACTCGCACGTGGCCCCGACAATGCGTTGAGCAAAGCACTCCCACCAATCATTGCCCAAGGCAGCTTGCTATGGTTCGCATGGAATATCACTGAATGAGAAATTTAGGAGCACGCTCTCGCATCCTGGTGATACCGACAGTTTCGCGCTTGAACCACTACCAAAATTCCACAACGCTCCAGAGAAGGTGAGGAAAAGGCGGTACAGCAAGGGACGACAAAGGAACCCAATCCCACCATGCCTCCCACATCCCAACATCTGCAAGAACTCAACCACAATCAGTGGATTTTAAGCAAAGCCCGACCCGCAACGCTCCATGAAAGGTGAGGAAAAAGGTGGGTACGACAGGACGGGGAAACAACCCAATCCCACCCATACCCCCCACATCCCACCAGTGAGGAAAAAGGTAGGAACGTCAGGGGATGAGGAGGGAAACCCCCATCCCGCCGTGCCTCCCACATCTCACATTCCGTAGGAACTCAACCGCCATGAGGCAGCTTTTAAGCAGACGAACCAGCAACGCTCAAGAGACGTCGAGGAAAAGGAGTCATGGTAGGTACGGGGGTCCTATGTCCCGCCGCGCCGCCCACATCCCACCATCCACAGGATCCCACAAACCGTGAGGCGGTATTTAAGCACCCAGCCCGCAATGCTCCACAGACGGGGAGGAAAAGGCAGGCACGTCAGGGGACGGGGCAAAAACCCAATCCCGCCGCGCCCCCCACATCCCACCATCCGCAGCAACTCAACCGCCCTGAGGCAGCTTTTAAGCAAGCAGAGCCGCACTGCTCTAGAGAAGGCGAGGGAAGGGCAGGAGCGTCGAGGGACGACAAAGGAACACCAACCCACCATGCCTCCCACATCCCACCATCCAAGGAACTCCGCCACCAACAGGTGGCCTTTTAAGCAAGCCCGAACCGCAACGCTCCATGAAAGGTGAGGAAAAAGGCGGGCACGGCATGAGACTGGGCAAAAACCCATTCTTTCCAATGCCCCCCACATCCCACCGGTGAGGAAAAGGAATTACAGCGTCCCACCGCCATGCCTCCCACATCCCACCTTCCGAAGGAACTCAACCGCCATGAGGCAGATTTTAAGCAGACGAACCCACAACGCTCCAGGGACGTTGAGGAAAAGGAGTCATGACAGGAACGGAGGCCCTATGTCCCGCCGCACCCCCCACATCCCACCATTCAAAAGAACTCAACCACCGTTGCGAAACTTTTAACCAAGAACCAGGACACCAACCATGCTCATCTATCATCATCCCATCCAAGTTATATCTGTCTAGTATCGCATCGTCTTTTTAGCAAGCCCTTGGAACCCGAAACCAAAATTGTGCGAGAGAATTCAACCCAAGCATATAGACGGGGCCCTTACATCAGCACCAACAAAATTCCACTACCAACAGGGAGAACTCCAAAGGGACAAGTGAGGTTCTTCTAGGTGGAGCTCACCCACCTGGGGATTCTTCGCTTGATGTATAACCGAGGAGAAAGTCAGCCGTGTCACTGATTTAATGAGACCCTTCACAGTATCACCATCTTTCGATTAGTTTGTCCTTGTACATGCAGGACCTGATCTTTGAGACACGCATATGACTAGTGGAAGGATCACCCATGTAGCGTCACTAACCACATCTGCAATGTTTGAGGTATGACTGAGCAGACCACTCAGACCCCAACACAAGCCTAAACCGTCGTCCCGAGCATTCAATTCCATTCGATTAGTTTGTCCTTTGTACATGCACAACCTGATCTTTGATACAAGCATATGACTAATGGAAGGATCAGCCAGGTAGCATCACCAACCACATCTGCAATGTTTGAGGTATGACTGAGCAAACCACTCAGACCCCAACACAAGCCCAAACCATCTTCCCAAATCGACATGTTTCCCCTTAATTAGTCATCACCTCTGTATGACGCTCGTGTATCTTGCAAAAACAATAGATACACATTCTTCGCTTGATGTATAACCGAGGAGAACGTCAAACTTGTCACTGATTTAATGAGACCCTTCACAGTATCACCATCTTTCGGTTAGTTTGTCCCTGTACATGCACAGACTGATCTTTGAGACAAGCATATGACTAGTGTTCTCATCGGATATCCAACCAAGCCAAACCGTGTTCCATCATTCACATGGAAACATGTACAAGGACCAAATGAAAGCGAGGAGAAATTAAACCCCCACTTACGGATGAGGGTGCCAACGAGACCAACGTTCCCTTCCCAAAAAAGGGAGACCGCAGTATCTTGACAACCATCCACCACTCCCACACAATCGCGTAAGCACAACCATCAACCCACACAACTGACCGTCACGCCTCGAGGGAAGCAACCCGAGAGGCATCACAATGCAGCACATGAAGGCAGGGAAAGCCCGCTATGCATGACACAAGGGAAGGATTGATATACCCAACCCCCTAGCGCCAACGAGACCAACGTTCCATTCCCAAAAAAGGGAGACCGCAGTATCTTGACAACCATCCACCACTTCCACACAATCGCATAAGGGCAACCATCAACCCACACAACTGATCATGCACAACCTGATCTTTGAGACAAGCATATGACTAGTAGAAGGATCAGCCATGTAGCATCACCAACAACATCTGCATTGTTTGAGGTATGACTGAGCTCACCACTCAGACCCCAACACAAGCCCAAACCATCATCCCGAACATTCAATTCCGTTCCATTAGTTTGTCCTTTGTACATGCACAACCTGATCTTTGGGACAAGCATATGACTAATGGAAGGATCAGCCAGGTTGCATCACCAACCACATCTGCAATGTTTGAGGTATGACTGAGCAGACCACTCAGACCCCAACACAAGCCCAAACCGTCTTTCCAAATCGACAGGAACCCAATTAATGAGTCATCACCTCTGCATGATGCTCAATACCGCAATTGTGCGAGAGAATTCAACCCAAGCATATAAACAGGGCCCGTATATCATAACTGACAAAATTCCACTACCAACAGGGAGAACTCCGAAGGGACAAGTGAGGGTCTTCTAGGTGGAGCTCACCCACCTGGGGATTCTTCTCTTGATGTATAACTGAGGAGAAAGTCAGCCCTGGCACTAATTTAATGAGACCCATCACAGTATCACCATCTTTCGATTAGTTTGTCTTTGTACATGCGGGACCTGATCTTTGAGTCAAGCATATGACTAGTTGAAGGATCAGCCATGTAGCATCACCAACAACATCTGCATTGTTTGAGGTATGACTGAGCTAACCACTCAGACCCCAACACAAGCCCAAACCGTCGTCCCGAACATTCAATTCCATTCGATTAGTTTTTCCTTTGTACATGCACCACCTGATCTTTGGGACAAGCATATGACTAATGGAAGGATCAGCCAGGTAGCATCACCAACCACATCTGCAATGTTTGAGGTATGACTGAGCAAACCACTCAGACCCCAACACAAGCCCAAACCATCTTCCCAAATCGACAGGATTCCCCTTAATGAGTCATCACCTCTGCGTGACGACGCTCGTGTATCTTGTCGAAACAATAGATACACATTCTTCGCTTGATGTATAACCGAGGAGAACGTCAAACTTGTCACTGATTTAATGAGACCCTTCACAATATCACCATCTTTCGGTTAGTTTGTCCCTGTACATGCACAGACTGATCTTTGAGACAAGCATTTGACTAGTGTTCTCAACGGATATCCAACCAAGCCAAACCGTGTTCCATCATTCACATGGAAACATGCACAAGGACCAAATGAAAGCGAGGAGAAATTAATCCCCCACTTACGGATGAGGGTGCCAACGAGACCAACGTTCCCTTCCCAAAAAAGGGAGACCGCAGTATCTTGACAACCATCCACCACTCCCACACAATCGCGTAAGCACAACCATCAACCCACACAACTGACCGTGACGCCTCAAGGGAAGCAACCCGAGAGGCATCACAATGCAGCACATGAAGGCAGGGAAAGCCCGCTATGCATGACACAAGGGAAGGATTTATATACCCAACCCCCTAGAGCCAAGGAGACCAACGTTCCCTTCCCAAAAAAGGGAGACCGCAGTATCTTGACAACCATCCACCACTCCCACACAATCGCGTAAGCACAACCATCAACCCACACAACTGACTGTGACACCTCGAGGGAAGCAACCCGAGAGACATCACAATGCAGCACATGAAGGCAGGGAAAGCCCGCTATGCATGACACAAGGGAAGGATTTATATACCCAACCCCCTAGAGCCAAGGAGACCAACGTTCCCTTCCCAAAAAAGGGAGACCGCAGTATCTTGACAACCATCCACCACTCCCACACAATCGCGTAAGCACAACCATCAACCCACACAACTGACCGTGACGCCTCAAGGGAAGCAACCCCAGAGGCATCACAATGCAGCACATGAAGGCAGGGAAAGCCCGCTATGCATGACACAAGGGAAGGATTTATATACCCAACCCCCTAGAGCCAAGGAGACCAACGTTCCCTTCCCAAAAAAGGGAGACCGCAGTATCTTGACAACCATCCACCACTCCCACACAATCGCGTAAGCACAACCATCAACCCACACAACTGACTGTGACGCCTCGAGGGAAGCAACCCGAGAGACATCACAATGCAGCACATGAAGGCAGGGAAAGCCCGCTATGCATGACACAAGGGAAGGATTTATATACCCAACCCCCTAGAGCCAACGAGACCAACGTTCCCTTCCCAAAAAAGGGAGACCGCAGTATCTTGACAGCCATCCACCACTCCCACACAATCGCGTAAGCACAACCATCAACCCACACAACTGACCGTGACGCCTCGAGGGAAGCAACCCGAGAGGCATCACAATGCAGCACATGAAGGCAGGGAAAGCCCGCTATGCATGACACAAGGGAAGGATTGATATACCCAACCCCCTAGAGCCAACGAGACCAACGTTCCCTTCCCAAAAAAGGGAGACCGCAGTATCTTGACAACCATCCACCACTCCCACACAATCGCGTAAGCACAACCATCAACCCACACAACTGACCGTGACGCCTCGAGGGAAGCAACCCGAGAGGCATCACAATGCAGCACATGAAGGCAGGGAAAGCCCGCTATGCATGACACAAGGGAAGGATTGATATACCCAACCCCCTAGAGCCAACGAGACCAACGTTCCCTTCCCAAAAAAGGGAGACCGCGGTATCTTGACAACCATCCACCACTCCCACACAATCGCATAAGCGCAACCATCAACCCACACAACTGATCATGCAGGACCTGATCTTTGAGACAAGCATATGACTAGTGGAAGGATCAGACATGTAGAATCACCAACAACATCTGCATTGTTTGAGGTATGACTGAGCTCACCACTCAGACCCCAACACAAGCCCAAACCGTCGTCCCGAACATTCAATTCCGTTCGATTAGTTTGTCCATTGTACATGCACAACCTGATCTTTGAGACAAGCATATGACTAATGGAAGGATCAACAAGGTTGCATCACCAACCAAATCTGCAATGTTTGAGGTATGACCCCACCTCAACGTCCTTCCCTTCAAGGCACGCCGCATGCACCAAGACGGGCCTCGAGGCCCCTTCAAATCGTCTCACTCGGATGCCATTGTCTGGAAACGACTATCAGCCCGCAAGATCACACATGCGACAAACCCCATCTCGTTGTCATCGTTTTTAGGGCGCACTACCTCGGGAAAGACAAGCCCCAAGCACGGGACGAATCATCGAGAATTCATGGCATTGCGTCCATGCCATTTTCCATGTCACTGGGCATGTCATCGGGTGGCTCTAGGCACGCAGGACAAGACCCACGCCCAGGGGGGGTCGCCGACCACTCCCCCCCCTAAAGAGACATTTATGCATTTCCAGCTATTCCACCAGGAAACATCAACAGTGACGAGGAGACATACTGATGGGTTTAGACCACCCTAAGGGCACCGCAGTGCATGAAAGACAACACGGGTTGCCCTAAAAGAGCTATGAAACCATAGGAAGGGCCACCGACGTGACCCCTTAGGCACATGAAGGCCGCCGACACGTCATGGCATCCGTCCCGCGTCTCGTCCATCACCGCAGAGAAGACACGCCCCATGTCCAGAGCGGGTCCTCACGCATGAAAGGAATTATCTTGAGGCGGTCATTGTCATTACATACCGTACCCAACAACATATGACAAACCCCACCACGTCGTCCTTCCTTGCAAGGCACACCGCATCCTCCAAGGCAAGCCCCGATGCCCCTTCAAATCGTCCCACTCGGGTGGCGTTGTCTCCACGTGATTGTCAGTACGTCGGACCTGACACGCGACGCACCCCGGCTCATTGTCATCACTTTTATGGCGCATTACCTCAGACAAGACAAGCCCCAAGCACCGTATGAATCCTCAAGCTTTCATGGATTTGTCTGGAGGCCATTTTTCCATGTCCGTGGGCATGTCACTAGGTGGCTCTGGGCACGCAGGACAAGACCCACGCCCAGGGGGGGTCGCCGACCACTCCCCCCCTAAAGAGACATTTATGCATTTTCAGCTGTCCCACCAGGAAACATCAGCACTGACGAGGAGACATACTAACGGGTTTAGACAACCCTGTGGGCACCACAGCGCATGAAAGACAACACGTGTTGCCCTAAAAGATATATGAAACCATAGGAACAGCCACCGATGTGACCCCTTAGGCACATGAAGGCCGCCGACACGTAGTAGCATTCATCCCGGGTAGCGTCCAACACCGCCGAGAAGACAGGCCCCATGTCCAGAGAGGGTCCTCACGCATGAAATGAATTCTCTTTAGGTGGTCATTGTCATTACATACGGGACACGACAACAGATGACAAACCCCACCGCAACGTCCTTCCTTTCAAGGCACGCCACACGCACCAAGACGGGCCTCGAGGCCCCTTCAAATCGTCTCACTCGGATGCCATTGTCTGGACACGACTGTCAGTCCGCAGGATCACACATGCGACAAACCCCATCTCATTGTCATCGTTTTTAGGGCGCACTACCTCGGGCAAGACAAGCCCCAAGCACGGGACGAATCATCAGAAATTCATGGCACTGCGTCGATGCCATTTTCCATGTCACTCGGCATGTCAGTGGGTGGCTCTAGGCACGCAGGACAAGACCCACGCCCAGGGGGGGTCGCCGACCACTCCCCCCCTAAAGAGACATTTATGCATTTCCAGCTATACCACCAGGAAACATCAACAGTGACGAGGAGACATACTGATGGGTTTAGACCACCCTAAGGGCACCGCAGTGCATGAAAGACAACACGGGTTGCCCTAAAAGAGCTATGAAACCATAGGAAGGGCCACCGACGTGACCCCTTAGGCACATGAAGGCCGCCGACACGTCATGGCATCCGTCCCGCGTCTCGTCCATCACCGCAGAGAAGACGCGCCCCATGTCCAGAGCGAGTCCTCACGCCTCAAAGGAATTATCTTTAGGTGGTCATTGTCAATACATACCGTACCCAACAACATATGACAAACCCCACCACATCGTCCTTCCTTGCAAGGCACACCGCATCCACCAAGGCAAGCCCCGAGGCCCCTTCAAATCGTCTCACTCGGATGCCGTTGTCTCCACGTGATCGTCAGTACGTCGGACCTCACACACGCGACAAACCCCATCTCATTGTCATCGTTTTTATGGCGCACTACCTCGGGCAAGACAAGCCCGAAGCACGGGACAAATCATCAGGAATTCTTGGCATTGCGTCGATGCCATTTTCCACGTCACTCGGCGTGGGTCTGACACGCGACGCACCCCAGCTCATTGTCATCACTTTTATGGCGCATTACCTCAGACAAGACAAGCCCCAAGCACCGTACGAATCATCAGGCTTTCATGGATTCGTCTGGAGGCCGTTTTTCCATGTCCGTGGGCATGTCACTGGGTGGCTCTGGGCACACAGGACAAGACCCACGCCCAGGGGGGGTCGCCGACCACTCCCCCCCTAAAGAGACATTTATGCATTTCCAGCTGTCCCACCAGGAAACATCAGCACTGACGAGGAGACATACTGATGGGTTCAGACAACCCTGTGGGCACCACAGCGCATGAAAGACAACACGTGTTGCCCTAAAAGAGATATGAAACCATAGGAATAGCCACCAATGTGACCCCTTAGGCACATCAAGGCCGCCATCACGTACTAGCATCCATCCCGGGTAGCGTCCAACACCGCCGAGAAGACAGGCCCCATGTCCAGAGAGGGTCCTCACGCATGAAATGAATTCTCTTTAGGTGGTCATTATCATTACATACGGGACACGAAAACACATGAATAACCACACCTCAACGTCCTTCCTTTCAAGGCACACCGCATGCACCAAGACGGGCCTCGAGGCCCCTTCAAATCGTCTCACTCGGATGCCTTTGTCTGGAAACGACTGTCAGCCCGCAAGATCACACATGCGACAAAACCCATCTCATTGTCATCGTTTTTAGGGCGCACTACCTCGGGAAAGACAAGCCCCAAGCACGGGACGAATCATCAAGAATTCATGGCATTGCGTCGATGCCATTTTCCATGTCACTGGGCATGTCATCGGGTGGCTCTAGGCACGCAGGACAAGACCCACGCCCAGGGGGGGTCGCCGACCACTCCCCCCCTAAAGAGACATTTATGCATTTCCAGCTATTCCACCAGGAAACATCAAAAGTGACGAGGAGACATACTGAGGGGTTTAGACCACCCTAAGGGCACCGCAGTGCATGAAAGACAACACGGGTTGCCCTAAAAGAGCTATGAAACCATAGGAAGGGCCACCGACGTGACCCCTTAGGCACATGAAGGCCGCCGACACGTCATGACATCCGTCCCGCGTCTCGTCCATCACCGCAGAGAAGACACGCCCCATGTCCAGAGCGGGTCCTCACGCATGAAATGAATTATCTTTAGGCGGTCATTGTCATTACATACCGTACCCAACAACATATGACAAACCCCACCACGTCGTCCTTCCTTGCAAGGCACACCGCATCCTCCAAGGCAAGCCCCGATGCCCCTTCAAATCGTCCCACTCGGGTGGCGTTGTCTCCACGTGATTGTCAGTACCTCGGACCTGACACGCGACGCACCCCGGCTCATTGTCATCACTTTTATGGCGCATTACCTCAGACAAGACAAGCCCCAAGCACCGTATGAATCCTCAAGCTTTCATGGATTTGTCTGGAGGCCATTTTTCCATGTCCGTGGGCATGTCACTAGGTGGCTCTGGGCACGCAGGACAAGACCCACGCCCAGGGGGGGTCGCCGACCACTCCCCCCCTAAAGAGACATTTATGCCTTTCCAGCTGTCCCACCAGGAAACATCAGCACTGACGAGGAGACATACTGGAGGGTTTAGACAACCCTGTGGGCACCACAGCGCATGAAAGTCAACACGTGTTGCCCTAAAAGATATATGAAACCGTAGGAACAGCCACCGATGTGACCCCTTAGGCACATGAAGGCCGCCGACACGTAGTAGCATTCATCCCGGGTAGCGTCCAACACCGCCGAGAAGACAGGCCCCATGTCCAGAGAGGGTCCTCACGCATGAAATGAATTCTCTTTAGGTGGTCATTGTCATTACATACGGGACACGACAACAGATGACAAACCCCACCGCAACGTCCTTCCTTTCAAGGCACGCCACACGCACCAAGACGGGCCTCGAGGCCCCTTCAAATCGTCTCACTCGGATGCCATTGTCTGGACACGACTGTCAGTCCGCAGGATCACACATGCGACAAACCCCATCTCATTGTCATCGTTTTTAGGGCGCACTACCTCGGGCAAGACAAGCCCCAAGCACGAGACGAATCATCAGGAATTCGTGGCCCTGCGTCGATGCCATTTTCCATGTCACTCGGCATGTCATTGGGTGGCTCTAGGCACGCAGGACAAGACCCACGCCCAGGGGGGGTCGCCGACCACTCCCCCCCTAAAGAGACATTTATGCATTTCCAGCTATACCACCAGGAAACATCAACAGTGACGAGGAGACATACTGATGGGTTTAGACCACCCTAAGGGCACTGCAGTGCATGAAAGACAACACGGGTTGCCCTAAAAGAGCTATGAAACCATAGGAAGGGCCACCGACGTGACCCCTTAGGCACATGAAGGCCGCCGACACGTCATGGCATCCGCCCCGCGTCTCGTCCATCACCGCAGAGAAGACACGCCCCATGTCCAGAGCTGGTCCTCACGCCTCAAAGGAATTATCTTTAGGCGGTCATTGTCAATACATACCGTACCCAACAACATATGACAAACCCCACCACGTCGTCCTTCCTTGCAAGGCACACCGCATCCACCAAGGCAAGACCCGAGGTCCCTTCAAATCGTCCCACTCGGATGGCGTTGTCTCCACGTGATTGTCAGTACGTCGGACCTGACACGCGACGCACCCCGGCTCATTGTCATCACTTTTATGACGCATTACCTCAGACAAGACAAGCCCCAAGCACCGTACGAATAATCAAGCTTTCATGGATTTGTCTGGAGGTCGTTTTTCCATGTTCGTGGGCATGTCACTGGGTGGCTCTGGGCACGCAGGACAAGACCCACGCCCAGGGGGGGTCGCCGACCACTCCCCCCCTAAAGAGACATTTATGCATTTCCAGCTGTCCCACCAGGAAACATCAGCACTGACGAGGACACATACTGATGGGTTCAGACAACCCAATGGGCACCACAACGCATGAAAGACAGCACGTGTTGCCCTTAAAGAGCTACGAATCCATACGAACAGCCACCAAAGTGACCCCTTAGGCACACGAAGGCCGCCGACACGTCATGGCATCCGTCCCGGGTATCATCCAACACCGCCGAGAAGACAGGACCCATGTCCAGAGCGGGTCCCCGCGCATGAAATGAATTATCTTTAGGCGGTCATTGTCTTTACATTCCGAACACAACAACATGTGACAAACCCCACCTCGACGTCCTTCCTTTCAAGAAACGCCGCATGCACCAAGACGGGCCCCGAGACCCCTTCAAATCGTCTCACTCGGATGCCATTGTCTGAACGCGACTGTCAGTCCGCAGGATCTCGAAGGCGACAAACACCATCCCATTGTCATCGTTTTTATGGCGCACTACCTCGGGCAAGACAAGCCCCAAGCACGGGACGAATCATCAGGCATTCATGGCATTACGTCGATGTCATTTTGCATGTCAATGGGCATCACATTGGGTGGCTCTAGGCACGCAAGACAAGACCCACGCCCGGGGGGGTCGCCGACCACTCCCCCCCTAAAGAGACATTTATGCATTTCCAGCTATTCCACCAGGAAACATCAACACCGACGAGGAGACATACTGATGGGTTTAGACCACCCTGAGGGCAGGGCAGCGCATGAAAGGCAACACGTGTTGCCCTAAAAGAGCTATGAAACCATAGGAAGGGCCACCGACGTGACCCCTTAGGCACATGAAGGCCGCCGACACGTCATGGCATCCGTCCCACGTATCGTCCATCACCACAGCGAAGACACGCCCCATGTCCAGAGCGGGTCCCCACGCATGAAAGGAATTCTCTTTAGGCGGTCATTGTCATTACATACCGGACCCAACAACATATGACAAACCCCACCTCATTGTCCTTCCATTCAAGGCACACCGCATCCACCAAGGCAAGCCCTGAGGCCCCTTCAAATCCTCTCACCCGGATGGCGTTGTCTCCACCTGATTGTCAGTACGGAGGACCTGACACGCGACGAAACCCGGCTCATTGTCATCACTTTTATGGCGCACTACCTCGAACAAGACAAGCCCCAAGCACCGGACGAATCATCAAGCTGTCTTTGCTTTGTCCGGAGGCTGTTTTTCCATGTCCGTGGGCATGTCACTGGGTGGCTCTGGGCACGCAGGACAAGACCCACGCCCAGGGGGGGTCGCCGACCACTCCCCCCCTAAAGAGACATTTATGCATTTCCAGCTGTCCCACCAGGAAACATCAGCACTGACGAGGAGACATACTGATGGGTTTAGACAACCCTGTGGGCACCACAGCGCATGAAAGACAACACGTGTTGCCCTAAAAGAGATATGAAACCATAGGAACAGCCACTGATGTGACCCCTTAGGCACATCAAGGCCGCCGACACGTAGTAGCATTCGTCGCGGGTAGCATCCAACGCCGCCGAGAAGACAGGCCCCATGTCCAGAGCGGGTCCTCGCGCATGAAATGAATTCTCTTTAGGTGGTCATTGTCATTACATACGGGACACGACAACATATGAAAAACCCCACCTCGACGTCCTTCCTTTCAAGGCACGCCGCATGCACCAAGACGGGCCCTGAGGCCCCTTCAAATCGTCTCACTCGGATGCCATTGTCTGGACGCGACTGTCAGTCCGCAGGATCGCACATGCGACAAACCCCGTCTCATTGCCATCGTTTTTAGGGCGCACTACCTCGGGCAAGACAAGCCCCAAGCACGGGACGAATCATCAGGAATTCATGGCATTGCGTCGATGCCATTTTCCATGTCACTGGGCATGTCTGTGGGTGGCTCTCGGCACGCAGGACAAGACCCACGCCCAGGGGGGGTCGCCGACCACTCCCCCCCTAAAGAGACATTTATGCATTTCCAGCTATTCCACCAGGAAACATCAACACTGACGAGGAGACATACTGAGTGGTTTAGACCACCCAGAGGGAACCGCAGCGCATGAAAGGCAACACGTGTTGCCCTAAAAGGGCTATGAAACCATAGGAAGGGACACCGACGTGGCCCCTTAGGCACATGAAGGCCGCCGACACGTCATGGCATCCGTCCCGCGTATCGTCCAACACCGCCGAGGAGACAGGACCCATGTCCAGAGCGGGTCCTCACGCATGAAATGAATTCTCTTTAGGTGGTCATTGTCTTTACATACCGGACACAACAACATATGACAAACCCCACCTCAACGTCCTTCCTTTCAAGGCACGCCGCACGCACCAAGACGGGCCCCGAGGCCCCTTCAAATCGCCTCACTAGGATTCCATTGTCTGGACGCGATTGTCAGTCCGTAGGATCTCACAGGCGACAAACCCCACCCATCTCATTGTCATCGGTTTTATGGCGCACCACCTCGGGCAAGACAAGACCCTAGCACGGGAAGAATCATCAGGAATTCAGGGCATTGCGTCGATGCCATTTTCCATGTCACTGGGCATGTCATTGGGTGGCTCTAGGCACGCAGGACAAGACCCACGCCCAGGGGGGTCGCCGACCACTCCCCCCCTAAAGAGACATTTATGCATTTCCAGCTATCCCACCAGGAAACATCAACACTGACGAGGAGACATACTGATGGGTTTAGACCACCCTGAGGGCACCACAGCGCATGAAAGACAACACGTGTTGCCCTAAAAGAGCTATGAAACCATAGGAAGGGCCACCGACGTGACCCCTTATGCACATGAAGGCCACCGACAAGTCATGGCATCCATCCCGCGTATCGTCGATCACCGCCGAGAAGACACGCCCCATGTCCAGAGCGGGTCCTCACTCATGAAAAGAATTCTCTTTAGGTGGTAATTGTAATTACATACAGGACCCAACAACATATGAAAAACCCCACCTCGACGTCCTTCCTTTCAAGGCACGTCGCATCCACCAAGACATGCCCCGAGGCCACTTCAAATCGTCTCACTCGGATGGCTTTGTCTCCACGCGATTGTCAGTTCGTCGGACCTGACACGCGACGAACCCCGTCTCATTGTCATCGCTTTTATGGGGCACTACCGCGGGCAAGACAAGCCCCAAGCACAGGAGGAATCATCTAGAGGCCATTTTTCCATGTCTGTGGGCATGTCACTGGGTGGCTCTGGGCACGCAGGACAAGACCCACGCCCAGGGGGGGTCGCCGACCACTCCCCCCCTAAAGAGACATTTCTGCATTTCCAGCTCTCCCACCAGGAAACATCAGCACTGACGAGGAGACATACTGAGTGGTTCAGACCACCCAGAGGGAACCGCAGCGCATGAAAGACAACACGTGTTGCCCTAAAAGAGCTATGAAACCATAGGAACGGCAACCGACGTGACCCCTTAGGCACGTGAAGGCCGCCGACACGTCATGGCATCCTTCCCGCGTATCGTCGACCACCGCCGAGAAGACAGACCCCATGTCCAGAGCGGGTCCTCACGCATGAAATGAATTCTCTTTAGGTGGTCGGTGTCGTTACATACCGAACCCAACAACATATGACAAACCCCAGCTCGGCGTCCTTCCTTTCAAGGCACCCCGCATCCACCAAGACAAGCCTCGAGGCCCCTTCAAATCGTCTCACTCGGATGGCATTGTCTCCACGCGATTGTCGGTACGTAGGACCTCACACGCGACGAACCCCGGCTCATTGTCAAAGCTTTTAAGGCGCACTACCCCGGAGAAGACAAGCCCCAAGCACCGGACGAATCATCACGCATTGATGGCATTGTCTAGAGGCCATTTTTCCATGTCCGTGGGCATGTCACTGGGTGGCTCGAGGCACGCAGGACAAGACCCACGCCCAGGGGGGGTCGCCGACCACTACCCCCCTAAAGAGACATTTATGCATTTACAGCTATCCCACCAGGAAACATCAGCACTGACGAGGAGACATACTGAGTGGTTTAGACCACCCAGAGGGCACCCCAGCTCATGAAAGACAACGCGAGTTGCCCTAAAAGAGCTATGAAACCATAGGAACGGCCACCGACGTGACCCCTTAGGCACATGAAGGCCGCCGGCACGTCATGGCATCCGTCCCGCGTGTCGTCGACCACCGCCGAGAAGACAACCCCATGTCCAGAGCGGGTCCTCACGCATGAAACGAATTCTATTTAGGTGGTCATGGACGTTACATACCGGACCCAACAAGATATGGCAAACCCCAGCTCGGCGTCCTTCCTTTCAAGGCACCCCGCATCCACCAATGCAAGCCCCGATGCCCCTTCAAATCGTCTCACTCGGATGGAATTGTCTCCACGCGATTGTCAGTACGTAGGACCTGACACGCGACGAACCCCGACTCATTTTCAAAGCTTTGATGGCGCACTACCCCGGACAAGACAAGCCCCAAGCACCGGACGAATCATCAAGCATTCATGGGATTGTCTAGAGGCCATTTTTCCATGTCCGTGGGCATGTCATTGGGTGGCTCTGGGCACGCAGGACAAGACCCACGCCCAGGGGGGGTCGCCGACCACTCCCCCCCTAAAGAGACATTTATGCATTTCCAGCTATCCCACCAGGAAACATCATCAGTGACGAGGAGACATACTGAGGGGTTTAGACATCCCAGAGGTCAGTGCAGCGCATGAAAGACAACACGTGTTGCCCTAAAAGAGCTATGAAACCATAGGAACGACCACCGACGTGACCCCTTAGGCACTTGAAGGCCGCCGACACGTCATGGCATCCGTCCCGCGTATCGTCGATCACCGCCGAGAAGACATGCCCCATGTCCACAGCGGGTCCTCGCGCATGAAATGAATTCTCATCAGGTGGTGATTGTCGTTACATATAGGACCCAACAACATTTCACCAACCACCACCTCCATGTCTTTCCTTTTAAGGCACACCGCATCCACCAAGACAAGCCCCGAGGCCCCTTCAAATCGCCTCACCCGGATGGCATTGTCTCCACGCGATTGTCAGTACGTAGGACCTGACACGTGACGAACCCCGGCTCATTGTCATCGCTTTCATGGCGCAATACCCCGGACAAGACAAGCCCCAAGCACCGGACGAATCACCAAGCATTCATGGCATTGTCTAGAGGCCATTTTTTCATGTCCGTGGGCATGTCATTGGGTGGATCTGGGCGCGCAGGACAAGACCCACGCCCAGGGGGGGGTCGCCGACCACTCCCCCCCCCCCTGAAGAGACATTTATGCATTTCCAGCTATCCCACCAGGAAACATCAACAGTGACGAGGAGACATACTGAGGGGTTTAGACGTCCCAGAGGGCAGCGCAGCGCATGAAAGACCACACGTGTGGCACTGAAAAACCTATGAAAACGTAGGAATGACCACCGACGTGACCCCTTAAGCGCAGGAAGGCCACCCACACGTCGTGGCATCCGTCCGACGTATCGTCCATCACCGGGGACATGACAAAACCCATGTCCCAAGTCCGTCCTCACGCAAGAATTGAATTTTATTTTGGTGATTGTCCTTACATACAGGAAACGACAACATATGACAAACCCCAGCTCAATGCCTTTCCATAGGCTGATTGCAAACCCCAAGCCCGCGCCGAATCATCCCACTTGGATGGC
>CAUJRU010001181.1:120000-142500 GCA_963277665.1 Viscum album
CTGCATTGTTTGGGGTATGACTGAGCTGACCACTCAGACCCCAACACAAGCCCAAACCGTCGTCCCGAACATTCAATTCTGTTCGATTAGTTTGTCCTTTGTACATGCACAACCTGATCTTTGAGACAAGCATATGACTAATGGAAGGATCAGCCAGGTAGCATCACCAACCACATCTGCAATGTTTGAGGTATGACTGAGCAGACCACTCAGACCCCAACACAAGCCCCAACCATCTTCCCAAATCGACAGGATTCCCCTTAATGAGTCATCACCTCCGCATGACGCTCGTGTATCTTGCAGAAACAGTAGATACACATTCTCAAGCCACCCTTATGAACATCATCACCCAAGGCATGACTGAGGAGGAAGGCACCCCAACTTGTCCAATAATGAACCATGGAAATCGTCACCCTGTTGGTGTGAGTTTCTTAGGACCCAAATAACTCGCACGTGGCCCCGACAATGCGTTGAGCAAAGCACTCCCACCAATCATTGCCCAAGGCAGCTTGCTATGGTTCGCATGAAATATCGCTGAATGAGAAATTTAGGAGCACGCTCTTGCATCCTGGTGATACCGACAGTTTCGCGCTTGAACCACTACCAAAATTCCACAACGCTCCAGAGAAGGTGAGGAAAAGGCGGTACAGCAAGGGACGACAAAGGAACCCAATCCCACCATGCCTCCCACATCCCAACATCTGCAAGAACTCAACCACACTCGGTGGCTTTTAAGCATAGCCCGACCCACAACGCTCCATGAAAGGTGAGGAAAAAGGTGGGTACGACAGGACGGGGAAACAACCCAATCCCGCCCATACCCCCCACATCCCACCAGTGAGGAAAAAGGTAGGAACGTCAGGGGATGAGGAGGGAAACCCCCATCCCGCCGTGCCTCCCACATCTCACATTCCGTAGGAACTCAACCGCCATGAGGCAGCTTTTAAGCAGACGAACCAGCAACGCTCAAGAGACGTCAAGGAAAAGGAGTCAGGGTAGGTACGGGGGTCCTATGTCCCGCCGCGCCGCCCACATCCCACCATCCACAGGATCCCACAAACCGTGAGGCGGTATTTAAGCACCCAGCCCGCAATGCTCCACAGACGGGGAGGAAAAGGCAGGCACGTCAGGGGACGGGGCAAAAACCCAATCCCGCCGCGCCTCCCACATCCCACCATCCGCAACAACTCAACCACCCTGAGGCGGCTTTTAAGCAAGCCAAGCCGCACTGCTCTAGAGAAGGCGAGGGAAGGGCAGGAGCGTCGAGGGACGACAAAGGAACACCAACCCACCATGCCTCCCACATCCCACCATCCAAGGAACTCCGCCACCGACAGGTGGCCTTTTAAGCAAGCCCGAACCGCAACGCTCCATGAAAGGTGAGGAAAAAGGCGGGCACGGCATGAGACTGGGCAAAAACCCATTCTTTCCAATGCCCCCCACATCCCACCGGTGAGGAAAAGGAATTACAGCGTCCCACCGCCATGCCTCCCACATCCCACCTTCCGAAGGAACTCAACCGCCATGAGGCAGATTTTAAGCAGACGAACCCACAACGCTCCAGGGACGTTGAGGAAAAGGAGTCATGACAGGAACGGAGGCCCTATGTCCCGCCGCACCCCCCACATCCCACCATTCAAAAGAACTCAACCACCGTTGCGAAACTTTTAACCAAGAACCAGGACACCAACCATGCTCATCTATCATCATCCCATCCAAGTTATATCTGTCTAGTATCGCATTGTCTTTTTAGCAAGCCCTTGGAAGACGGAACCGCAATTGTGCGAGAGAATTCAACCCAAGCATATAGACGGGGCCCCTACATCAGCACCAAAAAAATTCCACTACCAACAGGGAGAACTCCAAAGGGACAAGTGAGGGTCTTCTAGGTGGAGCTCACCCACCTGGGGATTCTTCGCTTGAGATATAACCGAGGAGAAAGTCACCCCTGGCACTGATTTAATGAGACCCGTCACAGTATCACCATCTTTCGATTAGTTTGTCCTTTACATGCGGGACCTGATCTTTGAGACAGGCATATGACTAGTGGAAGGATCAGCCATGTAGCATCACCAACAACATCTGCATTGTTTGGGGTATGACTGAGCTGACCACTCAGACCCCAACACAAGCCCAAACCGTCGTCCCGAACATTCAATTCTGTTCGATTAGTTTGTCCTTTGTACATGCACAACCTGATCTTTGAGACAAGCATATGACTAATGGAAGGATCAGCCAGGTAGCATCACCAACCACATCTGCAATGTTTGAGGTATGACTGAGCAGACCACTCAGACCCCAACACAAGCCCCAACCATCTTCCCAAATCGACAGGATTCCCCTTAATGAGTCATCACCTCCGCATGACGCTCGTGTATCTTGCAGAAACAGTAGATACACATTCTCAAGCCACCCTTATGAACATCATCACCCAAGGCATGACTGAGGAGGAAGGCACCCCAACTTGTCCAATAATGAACCATGGAAATCGTTACCCTGTTGGTGTGAGTCTCTTAGGACACAAATAACTCGCACGTGGCCCCGACAATGCGTTGAGAAAAGCACTCCCACCAATCATTGCCCAAGGTAGCTTGCTATGGTTCGCATGGAATATCGCTGAATGAGAAATTTAGGAGCACGCTCTCGCATCCTGGTGATACCGACAGTTTCGCGCTTGAACCACTACCAAAATTCCACAACGCTCCAGAGAAGGTGAGGAAAAGGCGGTACAGCAAGGGACGACAAAGGAACCCAATCCCACCATGCCTCCCACATCCCAACATCTGCAAGAACTCAACCACACTCAGTGGATTTTAAGCAAAGCCCGACCCGCAACGCTCCATGAAAGGTGAGGAAAAAGGTGGGTACGACAGGACGGGGAAACAACCCAATCCCGCCCATACCCCCCACATCCCACCAGTGAGGGAAAAGGTAGGAACGTCAGGGGATGAGGAGGGAAACCCCCATCCCGCCGTGCCTCCCACATCTCACATTCCGTAGGAACTCAACCGCCATGAGGCAGCTTTTAAGCAGACGAACCAGCAACGCTCAAGAGACGTCGAGGAAAAGGAGTCATGGTAGGTACGGGGGTCCTATGTCCCGCCGCGCCGCCCACATCCCACCATCCACAGGATCCCACAAACCGTGAGGCGGTATTTAAGCACCCAGCCCGCAATGCTCCACAGACGGGGAGGAAAAGGCAGGCACGTCAGGGGACGGGGCAAAAACCCAATCCCGCCGCGCCCCCCACATCCCACCATCCGCAGCAACTCAACCACCCTGAGGCAGCTTTTAAGCAAGCAAAGCCGCACTGCTCTAGAGAAGGCGAGGGAAGGGCAGGAGCGTCGAGGGACGACAAAGGAACACCAACCCACCATGCCTCCCACATCCCACCATCCAAGGAACTCCGCCACCAACAGGTGGCCTTTTAAGCAAGCCCGAACCGCAACGCTCCATGAAAGGTGAGGAAAAAGGCGGGCACGGCATGAGACTGGGCAAAAACCCATTCTTTCCAATGCCCCCCACATCCCACCGGTGAGGAAAAGGAATTACAGCGTCCCACCGCCATGCTTCCCACATCCCACCTTCCGAAGGAACTCAACCGCCGTGAGGCAGATTTTAAGCAGACGAACCCACAACGCTCCAGGGACGTTGAGGAAAAGGAGTCATGACAGGAACAGAGGCCCTATGTCCCGCCGCACCCCCCACATCCCACCATTCAAAAGAACTCAACCACCGTTGCGAAACTTTTAACCAAGAACCAGGACACCAACCATGCTCATCTATCATCATCCCATCCAAGTTATATCTGTCTAGTATCGCATCGTCTTTTTAGCAAGCCCTTGGAACCCGAAACCAAAATTGTGCGAGAGAATTCAACCCAAGCATATAGACGGGGCCCGTACATCAGCACCAACAAAATTCCACTACCAACAGGGAGAACTCCAAAGGGACAAGTGAGGGTCTTCAAGGTGGAGCTCACCCACCTGGGGATTCTTCGCTTGAGGTATAACCGAGGAGAAAGTCAGCCCTGGCACTGATTTAATGAGACCCGTCACAGTATCACCATCTTTCGATTAGTTTGTCCTTTACATGCGGGACCTGATCTTTGAGACAGGCATATGACTAGTGGAAGGATCAACCATGTAGCATCACCAACCACATCTGCAATGTTTGAGGTATGACTGAGCAGACCACTCAGACCCCAACACAAGCCCAAACCGTCGTCCCGAGCATTCAATTCCATTCGATTAGTTTGTCCTTCGTACATGCACAGCCTGATCTTTGAGACAATAATATGACTAATGGAAAGATCAACCGGGTACCATCACCAACCACATCTGCAATGTTTGAGGTATGACTGAGCAGACCACTCAGACCCCAACACAAGCCCGAACCATCTCTTCCCAAATCGACATGTTTCCCCTTAATTAGTCATCACCTCTGCATGACGCTCGTGTATCTTGCAGAAACAGTAGATACACATTCTCAAGCCACCCTTATGAACATCATCACCCAAGGCATGACTGAGGAGGAAGGCACCCCAACTTGTCCAATAATGAACCATGGAAATCGTTACCCTGTTGGTGTGAGTTTCTTAGGACCCAAATAACTCGCACGTGGCCCCGACAATGCGTTGAGCAAAGCACTCCCACCAATCATTGCCCAAGGCAGCTTGCTATGGTTCGCATGGAATATCACTGAATGAGAAATTTAGGAGCACGCTCTCGCATCCTGGTGATACCGACAGTTTCGCGCTTGAACCACTACCAAAATTCCACAACGCTCCAGAGAAGGTGAGGAAAAGGCGGTACAGCAAGGGACGACAAAGGAACCCAATCCCACCATGCCTCCCACATCCCAACATCTGCAAGAACTCAACCACAATCAGTGGATTTTAAGCAAAGCCCGACCCGCAACGCTCCATGAAAGGTGAGGAAAAAGGTGGGTACGACAGGACGGGGAAACAACCCAATCCCACCCATACCCCCCACATCCCACCAGTGAGGAAAAAGGTAGGAACGTCAGGGGATGAGGAGGGAAACCCCCATCCCGCCGTGCCTCCCACATCTCACATTCCGTAGGAACTCAACCGCCATGAGGCAGCTTTTAAGCAGACGAACCAGCAACGCTCAAGAGACGTCGAGGAAAAGGAGTCATGGTAGGTACGGGGGTCCTATGTCCCGCCGCGCCGCCCACATCCCACCATCCACAGGATCCCACAAACCGTGAGGCGGTATTTAAGCACCCAGCCCGCAATGCTCCACAGACGGGGAGGAAAAGGCAGGCACGTCAGGGGACGGGGCAAAAACCCAATCCCGCCGCGCCCCCCACATCCCACCATCCGCAGCAACTCAACCGCCCTGAGGCAGCTTTTAAGCAAGCAGAGCCGCACTGCTCTAGAGAAGGCGAGGGAAGGGCAGGAGCGTCGAGGGACGACAAAGGAACACCAACCCACCATGCCTCCCACATCCCACCATCCAAGGAACTCCGCCACCAACAGGTGGCCTTTTAAGCAAGCCCGAACCGCAACGCTCCATGAAAGGTGAGGAAAAAGGCGGGCACGGCATGAGACTGGGCAAAAACCCATTCTTTCCAATGCCCCCCACATCCCACCGGTGAGGAAAAGGAATTACAGCGTCCCACCGCCATGCCTCCCACATCCCACCTTCCGAAGGAACTCAACCGCCATGAGGCAGATTTTAAGCAGACGAACCCACAACGCTCCAGGGACGTTGAGGAAAAGGAGTCATGACAGGAACGGAGGCCCTATGTCCCGCCGCACCCCCCACATCCCACCATTCAAAAGAACTCAACCACCGTTGCGAAACTTTTAACCAAGAACCAGGACACCAACCATGCTCATCTATCATCATCCCATCCAAGTTATATCTGTCTAGTATCGCATCGTCTTTTTAGCAAGCCCTTGGAACCCGAAACCAAAATTGTGCGAGAGAATTCAACCCAAGCATATAGACGGGGCCCTTACATCAGCACCAACAAAATTCCACTACCAACAGGGAGAACTCCAAAGGGACAAGTGAGGTTCTTCTAGGTGGAGCTCACCCACCTGGGGATTCTTCGCTTGATGTATAACCGAGGAGAAAGTCAGCCGTGTCACTGATTTAATGAGACCCTTCACAGTATCACCATCTTTCGATTAGTTTGTCCTTGTACATGCAGGACCTGATCTTTGAGACACGCATATGACTAGTGGAAGGATCACCCATGTAGCGTCACTAACCACATCTGCAATGTTTGAGGTATGACTGAGCAGACCACTCAGACCCCAACACAAGCCTAAACCGTCGTCCCGAGCATTCAATTCCATTCGATTAGTTTGTCCTTTGTACATGCACAACCTGATCTTTGATACAAGCATATGACTAATGGAAGGATCAGCCAGGTAGCATCACCAACCACATCTGCAATGTTTGAGGTATGACTGAGCAAACCACTCAGACCCCAACACAAGCCCAAACCATCTTCCCAAATCGACATGTTTCCCCTTAATTAGTCATCACCTCTGTATGACGCTCGTGTATCTTGCAAAAACAATAGATACACATTCTTCGCTTGATGTATAACCGAGGAGAACGTCAAACTTGTCACTGATTTAATGAGACCCTTCACAGTATCACCATCTTTCGGTTAGTTTGTCCCTGTACATGCACAGACTGATCTTTGAGACAAGCATATGACTAGTGTTCTCATCGGATATCCAACCAAGCCAAACCGTGTTCCATCATTCACATGGAAACATGTACAAGGACCAAATGAAAGCGAGGAGAAATTAAACCCCCACTTACGGATGAGGGTGCCAACGAGACCAACGTTCCCTTCCCAAAAAAGGGAGACCGCAGTATCTTGACAACCATCCACCACTCCCACACAATCGCGTAAGCACAACCATCAACCCACACAACTGACCGTCACGCCTCGAGGGAAGCAACCCGAGAGGCATCACAATGCAGCACATGAAGGCAGGGAAAGCCCGCTATGCATGACACAAGGGAAGGATTGATATACCCAACCCCCTAGCGCCAACGAGACCAACGTTCCATTCCCAAAAAAGGGAGACCGCAGTATCTTGACAACCATCCACCACTTCCACACAATCGCATAAGGGCAACCATCAACCCACACAACTGATCATGCACAACCTGATCTTTGAGACAAGCATATGACTAGTAGAAGGATCAGCCATGTAGCATCACCAACAACATCTGCATTGTTTGAGGTATGACTGAGCTCACCACTCAGACCCCAACACAAGCCCAAACCATCATCCCGAACATTCAATTCCGTTCCATTAGTTTGTCCTTTGTACATGCACAACCTGATCTTTGGGACAAGCATATGACTAATGGAAGGATCAGCCAGGTTGCATCACCAACCACATCTGCAATGTTTGAGGTATGACTGAGCAGACCACTCAGACCCCAACACAAGCCCAAACCGTCTTTCCAAATCGACAGGAACCCAATTAATGAGTCATCACCTCTGCATGATGCTCAATACCGCAATTGTGCGAGAGAATTCAACCCAAGCATATAAACAGGGCCCGTATATCATAACTGACAAAATTCCACTACCAACAGGGAGAACTCCGAAGGGACAAGTGAGGGTCTTCTAGGTGGAGCTCACCCACCTGGGGATTCTTCTCTTGATGTATAACTGAGGAGAAAGTCAGCCCTGGCACTAATTTAATGAGACCCATCACAGTATCACCATCTTTCGATTAGTTTGTCTTTGTACATGCGGGACCTGATCTTTGAGTCAAGCATATGACTAGTTGAAGGATCAGCCATGTAGCATCACCAACAACATCTGCATTGTTTGAGGTATGACTGAGCTAACCACTCAGACCCCAACACAAGCCCAAACCGTCGTCCCGAACATTCAATTCCATTCGATTAGTTTTTCCTTTGTACATGCACCACCTGATCTTTGGGACAAGCATATGACTAATGGAAGGATCAGCCAGGTAGCATCACCAACCACATCTGCAATGTTTGAGGTATGACTGAGCAAACCACTCAGACCCCAACACAAGCCCAAACCATCTTCCCAAATCGACAGGATTCCCCTTAATGAGTCATCACCTCTGCGTGACGACGCTCGTGTATCTTGTCGAAACAATAGATACACATTCTTCGCTTGATGTATAACCGAGGAGAACGTCAAACTTGTCACTGATTTAATGAGACCCTTCACAATATCACCATCTTTCGGTTAGTTTGTCCCTGTACATGCACAGACTGATCTTTGAGACAAGCATTTGACTAGTGTTCTCAACGGATATCCAACCAAGCCAAACCGTGTTCCATCATTCACATGGAAACATGCACAAGGACCAAATGAAAGCGAGGAGAAATTAATCCCCCACTTACGGATGAGGGTGCCAACGAGACCAACGTTCCCTTCCCAAAAAAGGGAGACCGCAGTATCTTGACAACCATCCACCACTCCCACACAATCGCGTAAGCACAACCATCAACCCACACAACTGACCGTGACGCCTCAAGGGAAGCAACCCGAGAGGCATCACAATGCAGCACATGAAGGCAGGGAAAGCCCGCTATGCATGACACAAGGGAAGGATTTATATACCCAACCCCCTAGAGCCAAGGAGACCAACGTTCCCTTCCCAAAAAAGGGAGACCGCAGTATCTTGACAACCATCCACCACTCCCACACAATCGCGTAAGCACAACCATCAACCCACACAACTGACTGTGACACCTCGAGGGAAGCAACCCGAGAGACATCACAATGCAGCACATGAAGGCAGGGAAAGCCCGCTATGCATGACACAAGGGAAGGATTTATATACCCAACCCCCTAGAGCCAAGGAGACCAACGTTCCCTTCCCAAAAAAGGGAGACCGCAGTATCTTGACAACCATCCACCACTCCCACACAATCGCGTAAGCACAACCATCAACCCACACAACTGACCGTGACGCCTCAAGGGAAGCAACCCCAGAGGCATCACAATGCAGCACATGAAGGCAGGGAAAGCCCGCTATGCATGACACAAGGGAAGGATTTATATACCCAACCCCCTAGAGCCAAGGAGACCAACGTTCCCTTCCCAAAAAAGGGAGACCGCAGTATCTTGACAACCATCCACCACTCCCACACAATCGCGTAAGCACAACCATCAACCCACACAACTGACTGTGACGCCTCGAGGGAAGCAACCCGAGAGACATCACAATGCAGCACATGAAGGCAGGGAAAGCCCGCTATGCATGACACAAGGGAAGGATTTATATACCCAACCCCCTAGAGCCAACGAGACCAACGTTCCCTTCCCAAAAAAGGGAGACCGCAGTATCTTGACAACCATCCACCACTCCCACACAATCGCGTAAGCACAACCATCAACCCACACAACTGACCGTGACGCCTCGAGGGAAGCAACCCGAGAGGCATCACAATGCAGCACATGAAGGCAGGGAAAGCCCGCTATGCATGACACAAGGGAAGGATTGATATACCCAACCCCCTAGAGCCAACGAGACCAACGTTCCCTTCCCAAAAAAGGGAGACCGCAGTATCTTGACAACCATCCACCACTCCCACACAATCGCGTAAGCACAACCATCAACCCACACAACTGACCGTGACGCCTCGAGGGAAGCAACCCGAGAGGCATCACAATGCAGCACATGAAGGCAGGGAAAGCCCGCTATGCATGACACAAGGGAAGGATTGATATACCCAACCCCCTAGAGCCAACGAGACCAACGTTCCCTTCCCAAAAAAGGGAGACCGCAGTATCTTGACCACCATCCACCACTCCCACACAATCGCATAAGCGCAACCATCAACCCACACAACTGATCATGCAGGACCTGACCTTTGAGACAAGCATATGACTAGTGGAAGGATCAGCCATGTAGCATCACCAACAACATCTGCATTGTTTGAGGTATGACTGAGCTCACCACTCAGACCCCAACACAAGCCCAAACCGTCGTCCCGAACATTCAATTCCGTTCGATTAGTTTGTCCTTTGTACATAAAGAACCTGATTTTTGAGACAAGCATATGACTAATGGAAGGATCAGACAGGTTGCACCACCAACAACATCTGCAATGTTTGAGGTATGACTGAGCAGACCACTCAGACCCCAACACAATCCCAAACCGTCTTCCCAAATCGACAGGAACCCAATTAATGAGTCTTCACCTCTGCATGATGCTCAAAACCGCAATTGTGCGAGAGAATTCAACCCAAGCATATAAACAGGGCCCGTATATCAGCACTAACAAAATTCCACTACCAACAGGGAGAACTCCGATGGGACAAGTGAGGATCTTCTAGGTGGAGCTCACCCACCTGGGGATTCTTCGCTTGATGTATAACCGAGGAGAAAGTCAGCCGTGTCACTGATTTAATGAGACCCTTCACAGTATCACCATCTTTCGATTAGTTTGTCCCTGTACATGCACTAACTGATCTTTGAGACAAGCATATGACTAGTGGAAGGATCAACCATGTAGCATTACCAACAACATCTGCATTGTTTGTGGTATAACTGAGCAGACCACTCAGACCCCAACACAAGCCCAAACCATCATCCCGAACATTCAATTCCGTTCGATTAGTTTATCCTTTGTAAATGCACAACCTGATCTTTGAGACAAGCATATGACTAATGGTAGGATCAGCCAGGTAGCATCACCAACCACATCTGCAATGTTTGAGGTATGACTGAGCAGACCACTCACACCCCAACACAAGCCCAAATCATCTTCCCAAATCGACAGGATTCCCCTTAATGAGTCATCATCTCTGCATGACGCTCGTGTATCTTGCAGAAACAATAGATACACATTCTTCGCTTGATGTAAAACCGAGGAGAACGTCAGACTTGTCCCTGATTTACTGAGACCCTTCACAGTATCACCATCTTCGATTAGTTTGTCCCTGTACATGCACAGACTGATCTTTGAGACAAGCATATGACTAGTGTTCTCAACGGATATCCAACCAAGCCAAACCGTGTTCCATCATTCACATGGAAACATGCACAAGGACCAAATGAAAGCGAGGAGAAATTAAACCCCCACTTACGGATGAGGGTGCCAACGAGACCAACGTTCCCTTCCCAAAAAAGGGAGACCGCAGTATCTTGACAACCATCCACCACTCCCACACAATCGCGTAAGCACAACCATCAACCCACACAGCTGATCGTGACGCCTCGAGGGATGCAACCCGAGAGGCATCACAATGCAGCACATGAAGGCAGGGAAAGCCCGCTATGCATGACACAAGGGAAGGATTGATATACCCAACCCCCTAGAGCCAACGAGACCAACGTTCCCTTCCCAAAAAAGGGAGACCGCGGTATCTTGACAACCATCCACCACTCCCACACAATCGCATAAGCGCAACCATCAACCCACACAACTGATCATGCAGGACCTGATCTTTGAGACAAGCATATGACTAGTGGAAGGATCAGACATGTAGAATCACCAACAACATCTGCATTGTTTGAGGTATGACTGAGCTCACCACTCAGACCCCAACACAAGCCCAAACCGTCGTCCCGAACATTCAATTCCGTTCGATTAGTTTGTCCATTGTACATGCACAACCTGATCTTTGAGACAAGCATATGACTAATGGAAGGATCAACAAGGTTGCATCACCAACCAAATCTGCAATGTTTGAGGTATGACCCCACCTCAACGTCCTTCCCTTCAAGGCACGCCGCATGCACCAAGACGGGCCTCGAGGCCCCTTCAAATCGTCTCACTCGGATGCCATTGTCTGGAAACGACTATCAGCCCGCAAGATCACACATGCGACAAACCCCATCTCGTTGTCATCGTTTTTAGGGCGCACTACCTCGGGAAAGACAAGCCCCAAGCACGGGACGAATCATCGAGAATTCATGGCATTGCGTCCATGCCATTTTCCATGTCACTGGGCATGTCATCGGGTGGCTCTAGGCACGCAGGACAAGACCCACGCCCAGGGGGGGTCGCCGACCACTCCCCCCCCTAAAGAGACATTTATGCATTTCCAGCTATTCCACCAGGAAACATCAACAGTGACGAGGAGACATACTGATGGGTTTAGACCACCCTAAGGGCACCGCAGTGCATGAAAGACAACACGGGTTGCCCTAAAAGAGCTATGAAACCATAGGAAGGGCCACCGACGTGACCCCTTAGGCACATGAAGGCCGCCGACACGTCATGGCATCCGTCCCGCGTCTCGTCCATCACCGCAGAGAAGACACGCCCCATGTCCAGAGCGGGTCCTCACGCATGAAAGGAATTATCTTGAGGCGGTCATTGTCATTACATACCGTACCCAACAACATATGACAAACCCCACCACGTCGTCCTTCCTTGCAAGGCACACCGCATCCTCCAAGGCAAGCCCCGATGCCCCTTCAAATCGTCCCACTCGGGTGGCGTTGTCTCCACGTGATTGTCAGTACGTCGGACCTGACACGCGACGCACCCCGGCTCATTGTCATCACTTTTATGGCGCATTACCTCAGACAAGACAAGCCCCAAGCACCGTATGAATCCTCAAGCTTTCATGGATTTGTCTGGAGGCCATTTTTCCATGTCCGTGGGCATGTCACTAGGTGGCTCTGGGCACGCAGGACAAGACCCACGCCCAGGGGGGGTCGCCGACCACTCCCCCCCTAAAGAGACATTTATGCATTTTCAGCTGTCCCACCAGGAAACATCAGCACTGACGAGGAGACATACTAACGGGTTTAGACAACCCTGTGGGCACCACAGCGCATGAAAGACAACACGTGTTGCCCTAAAAGATATATGAAACCATAGGAACAGCCACCGATGTGACCCCTTAGGCACATGAAGGCCGCCGACACGTAGTAGCATTCATCCCGGGTAGCGTCCAACACCGCCGAGAAGACAGGCCCCATGTCCAGAGAGGGTCCTCACGCATGAAATGAATTCTCTTTAGGTGGTCATTGTCATTACATACGGGACACGACAACAGATGACAAACCCCACCGCAACGTCCTTCCTTTCAAGGCACGCCACACGCACCAAGACGGGCCTCGAGGCCCCTTCAAATCGTCTCACTCGGATGCCATTGTCTGGACACGACTGTCAGTCCGCAGGATCACACATGCGACAAACCCCATCTCATTGTCATCGTTTTTAGGGCGCACTACCTCGGGCAAGACAAGCCCCAAGCACGGGACGAATCATCAGAAATTCATGGCACTGCGTCGATGCCATTTTCCATGTCACTCGGCATGTCAGTGGGTGACTCTAGGCACGCAGGACAAGACCCACGCCCAGGGGGGGTCGCCGACCACTCCCCCCCTAAAGAGACATTTATGCATTTCCAGCTATACCACCAGGAAACATCAACAGTGACGAGGAGACATACTGATGGGTTTAGACCACCCTAAGGGCACCGCAGTGCATGAAAGACAACACGGGTTGCCCTAAAAGAGCTATGAAACCATAGGAAGGGCCACCGACGTGACCCCTTAGGCACATGAAGGCCGCCGACACGTCATGGCATCCGTCCCGCGTCTCGTCCATCACCGCAGAGAAGACGCGCCCCATGTCCAGAGCGAGTCCTCACGCCTCAAAGGAATTATCTTTAGGTGGTCATTGTCAATACATACCGTACCCAACAACATATGACAAACCCCACCACATCGTCCTTCCTTGCAAGGCACACCGCATCCACCAAGGCAAGCCCCGAGGCCCCTTCAAATCGTCTCACTCGGATGCCGTTGTCTCCACGTGATCGTCAGTACGTCGGACCTCACACACGCGACAAACCCCATCTCATTGTCATCGTTTTTATGGCGCACTACCTCGGGCAAGACAAGCCCGAAGCACGGGACAAATCATCAGGAATTCTTGGCATTGCGTCGATGCCATTTTCCACGTCACTCGGCGTGGGTCTGACACGCGACGCACCCCAGCTCATTGTCATCACTTTTATGGCGCATTACCTCAGACAAGACAAGCCCCAAGCACCGTACGAATCATCAGGCTTTCATGGATTCGTCTGGAGGCCGTTTTTCCATGTCCGTGGGCATGTCACTGGGTGGCTCTGGGCACACAGGACAAGACCCACGCCCAGGGGGGGTCGCCGACCACTCCCCCCCTAAAGAGACATTTATGCATTTCCAGCTGTCCCACCAGGAAACATCAGCACTGACGAGGAGACATACTGATGGGTTCAGACAACCCTGTGGGCACCACAGCGCATGAAAGACAACACGTGTTGCCCTAAAAGAGATATGAAACCATAGGAATAGCCACCAATGTGACCCCTTAGGCACATCAAGGCCGCCATCACGTACTAGCATCCATCCCGGGTAGCGTCCAACACCGCCGAGAAGACAGGCCCCATGTCCAGAGAGGGTCCTCACGCATGAAATGAATTCTCTTTAGGTGGTCATTATCATTACATACGGGACACGAAAACACATGAATAACCACACCTCAACGTCCTTCCTTTCAAGGCACACCGCATGCACCAAGACGGGCCTCGAGGCCCCTTCAAATCGTCTCACTCGGATGCCTTTGTCTGGAAACGACTGTCAGCCCGCAAGATCACACATGCGACAAAACCCATCTCATTGTCATCGTTTTTAGGGCGCACTACCTCAGGAAAGACAAGCCCCAAGCACGGGACGAATCATCAAGAATTCATGGCATTGCGTCGATGCCATTTTCCATGTCACTGGGCATGTCATCGGGTGGCTCTAGGCACGCAGGACAAGACCCACGCCCAGGGGGGGTCGCCGACCACTCCCCCCCTAAAGAGACATTTATGCATTTCCAGCTATTCCACCAGGAAACATCAAAAGTGACGAGGAGACATACTGAGGGGTTTAGACCACCCTAAGGGCACCGCAGTGCATGAAAGACAACACGGGTTGCCCTAAAAGAGCTATGAAACCATAGGAAGGGCCACCGACGTGACCCCTTAGGCACATGAAGGCCGCCGACACGTCATGACATCCGTCCCGCGTCTCGTCCATCACCGCAGAGAAGACACGCCCCATGTCCAGAGCGGGTCCTCACGCATGAAATGAATTATCTTTAGGCGGTCATTGTCATTACATACCGTACCCAACAACATATGACAAACCCCACCACGTCGTCCTTCCTTGCAAGGCACACCGCATCCTCCAAGGCAAGCCCCGATGCCCCTTCAAATCGTCCCACTCGGGTGGCGTTGTCTCCACGTGATTGTCAGTACCTCGGACCTCACACGCGACGCACCCCGGCTCATTGTCATCACTTTTATGGCGCATTACCTCAGACAAGACAAGCCCCAAGCACCGTATGAATCCTCAAGCTTTCATGGATTTGTCTGGAGGCCATTTTTCCATGTCCGTGGGCATGTCACTAGGTGGCTCTGGGCACGCAGGACAAGACCCACGCCCAGGGGGGGTCGCCGACCACTCCCCCCCTAAAGAGACATTTATGCCTTTCCAGCTGTCCCACCAGGAAACATCAGCACTGACGAGGAGACATACTGGAGGGTTTAGACAACCCTGTGGGCACCACAGCGCATGAAAGTCAACACGTGTTGCCCTAAAAGATATATGAAACCGTAGGAACAGCCACCGATGTGACCCCTTAGGCACATGAAGGCCGCCGACACGTAGTAGCATTCATCCCGGGTAGCGTCCAACACCGCCGAGAAGACAGGCCCCATGTCCAGAGAGGGTCCTCACGCATGAAATGAATTCTCTTTAGGTGGTCATTGTCATTACATACGGGACACGACAACAGATGACAAACCCCACCGCAACGTCCTTCCTTTCAAGGCACGCCACACGCACCAAGACGGGCCTCGAGGCCCCTTCAAATCGTCTCACTCGGATGCCATTGTCTGGACACGACTGTCAGTCCGCAGGATCACACATGCGACAAACCCCATCTCATTGTCATCGTTTTTAGGGCGCACTACCTCGGGCAAGACAAGCCCCAAGCACGAGACGAATCATCAGGAATTCATGGCACTGCGTCGATGCCATTTTCCATGTCACTCGGCATGTCATTGGGTGGCTCTAGGCACGCAGGACAAGACCCACGCCCAGGGGGGGTCGCCGACCACTCCCCCCCTAAAGAGACATTTATGCATTTCCAGCTATACCACCAGGAAACATCAACAGTGACGAGGAGACATACTGATGGGTTTAGACCACCCTAAGGGCACTGCAGTGCATGAAAGACAACACGGGTTGCCCTAAAAGAGCTATGAAACCATAGGAAGGGCCACCGACGTGACCCCTTAGGCACATGAAGGCCGCCGACACGTCATGGCATCCGCCCCGCGTCTCGTCCATCACCGCAGAGAAGACACGCCCCATGTCCAGAGCTGGTCCTCACGCCTCAAAGGAATTATCTTTAGGCGGTCATTGTCAATACATACCGTACCCAACAACATATGACAAACCCCACCACGTCGTCCTTCCTTGCAAGGCACACCGCATCCACCAAGGCAAGACCCGAGGCCCCTTCAAATCGTCCCACTCGGATGGCGTTGTCTCCACGTGATTGTCAGTACGTCGGACCTGACACGCGACGCACCCCGGCTCATTGTCATCACTTTTATGACGCATTACCTCAGACAAGACAAGCCCCAAGCACCGTACGAATAATCAAGCTTTCATGGATTTGTCTGGAGGTCGTTTTTCCATGTTCGTGGGCATGTCACTGGGTGGCTCTGGGCACGCAGGACAAGACCCACGCCCAGGGGGGGTCGCCGACCACTCCCCCCCTAAAGAGACATTTATGCATTTCCAGCTGTCCCACCAGGAAACATCAGCACTGACGAGGACACATACTGATGGGTTCAGACAACCCAATGGGCACCACAACGCATGAAAGACAGCACGTGTTGCCCTTAAAGAGCTACGAATCCATACGAACAGCCACCAAAGTGACCCCTTAGGCACACGAAGGCCGCCGACACGTCATGGCATCCGTCCCGGGTATCATCCAACACCGCCGAGAAGACAGGACCCATGTCCAGAGCGGGTCCCCGCGCATGAAATGAATTATCTTTAGGCGGTCATTGTCTTTACATTCCGAACACAACAACATGTGACAAACCCCACCTCGACGTCCTTCCTTTCAAGAAACGCCGCATGCACCAAGACGGGCCCCGAGACCCCTTCAAATCGTCTCACTCGGATGCCATTGTCTGAACGCGACTGTCAGTCCGCAGGATCTCGAAGGCGACAAACACCATCCCATTGTCATCGTTTTTATGGCGCACTACCTCGGGCAAGACAAGCCCCAAGCACGGGACGAATCATCAGGCATTCATGGCATTACGTCGATGTCATTTTGCATGTCAATGGGCATCACATTGGGTGGCTCTAGGCACGCAAGACAAGACCCACGCCCGGGGGGGTCGCCGACCACTCCCCCCCTAAAGAGACATTTATGCATTTCCAGCTATTCCACCAGGAAACATCAACACCGACGAGGAGACATACTGATGGGTTTAGACCACCCTGAGGGCAGGGCAGCGCATGAAAGGCAACACGTGTTGCCCTAAAAGAGCTATGAAACCATAGGAAGGGCCACCGACGTGACCCCTTAGGCACATGAAGGCCGCCGACACGTCATGGCATCCGTCCCACGTATCGTCCATCACCACAGCGAAGACACGCCCCATGTCCAGAGCGGGTCCCCACGCATGAAAGGAATTCTCTTTAGGCGGTCATTGTCATTACATACCGGACCCAACAACATATGACAAACCCCACCTCATTGTCCTTCCATTCAAGGCACACCGCATCCACCAAGGCAAGCCCTGAGGCCCCTTCAAATCCTCTCACCCGGATGGCGTTGTCTCCACCTGATTGTCAGTATGGAGGACCTGACACGCGACGAAACCCGGCTCATTGTCATCACTTTTATGGCGCACTACCTCGAACAAGACAAGCCCCAAGCACCGGACGAATCATCAAGCTGTCTTTGCTTTGTCCGGAGGCTGTTTTTCCATGTCCGTGGGCATGTCACTGGGTGGCTCTGGGCACGCAGGACAAGACCCACGCCCAGGGGGGGTCGCCGACCACTCCCCCCCTAAAGAGACATTTATGCATTTCCAGCTGTCCCACCAGGAAACATCAGCACTGACGAGGAGACATACTGATGGGTTTAGACAACCCTGTGGGCACCACAGCGCATGAAAGACAACACGTGTTGCCCTAAAAGAGATATGAAACCATAGGAACAGCCACTGATGTGACCCCTTAGGCACATCAAGGCCGCCGACACGTAGTAGCATTCGTCGCGGGTAGCATCCAACGCCGCCGAGAAGACAGGCCCCATGTCCAGAGCGGGTCCTCGCGCATGAAATGAATTCTCTTTAGGTGGTCATTGTCATTACATACGGGACACGACAACATATGAAAAACCCCACCTCGACGTCCTTCCTTTCAAGGCACGCCGCATGCACCAAGACGGGCCCTGAGGCCCCTTCAAATCGTCTCACTCGGATGCCATTGTCTGGACGCGACTGTCAGTCCGCAGGATCGCACATGCGACAAACCCCGTCTCATTGCCATCGTTTTTAGGGCGCACTACCTCGGGCAAGACAAGCCCCAAGCACGGGACGAATCATCAGGAATTCATGGCATTGCGTCGATGCCATTTTCCATGTCACTGGGCATGTCTGTGGGTGGCTCTCGGCACGCAGGACAAGACCCACGCCCAGGGGGGGTCGCCGACCACTCCCCCCCTAAAGAGACATTTATGCATTTCCAGCTATTCCACCAGGAAACATCAACACTGACGAGGAGACATACTGAGTGGTTTAGACCACCCAGAGGGAACCGCAGCGCATGAAAGGCAACACGTGTTGCCCTAAAAGGGCTATGAAACCATAGGAAGGGACACCGACGTGGCCCCTTAGGCACATGAAGGCCGCCGACACGTCATGGCATCCGTCCCGCGTATCGTCCAACACCGCCGAGGAGACAGGACCCATGTCCAGAGCGGGTCCTCACGCATGAAATGAATTCTCTTTAGGTGGTCATTGTCTTTACATACCGGACACAACAACATATGACAAACCCCACCTCAACGTCCTTCCTTTCAAGGCACGCCGCACGCACCAAGACGGGCCCCGAGGCCCCTTCAAATCGCCTCACTAGGATTCCATTGTCTGGACGCGATTGTCAGTCCGTAGGATCTCACAGGCGACAAACCCCACCCATCTCATTGTCATCGGTTTTATGGCGCACCACCTCGGGCAAGACAAGACCCTAGCACGGGAAGAATCATCAGGAATTCAGGGCATTGCGTCGATGCCATTTTCCATGTCACTGGGCATGTCATTGGGTGGCTCTAGGCACGCAGGACAAGACCCACGCCCAGGGGGGTCGCCGACCACTCCCCCCCTAAAGAGACATTTATGCATTTCCAGCTATCCCACCAGGAAACATCAACACTGACGAGGAGACATACTGATGGGTTTAGACCACCCTGAGGGCACCACAGCGCATGAAAGACAACACGTGTTGCCCTAAAAGAGCTATGAAACCATAGGAAGGGCCACCGACGTGACCCCTTATGCACATGAAGGCCACCGACAAGTCATGGCATCCATCCCGCGTATCGTCGATCACCGCCGAGAAGACACGCCCCATGTCCAGAGCGGGTCCTCACTCATGAAAAGAATTCTCTTTAGGTGGTAATTGTAATTACATACAGGACCCAACAACATATGAAAAACCCCACCTCGACGTCCTTCCTTTCAAGGCACGTCGCATCCACCAAGACATGCCCCGAGGCCACTTCAAATCGTCTCACTCGGATGGCTTTGTCTCCACGCGATTGTCAGTTCGTCGGACCTGACACGCGACGAACCCCGTCTCATTGTCATCGCTTTTATGGGGCACTACCGCGGGCAAGACAAGCCCCAAGCACAGGAGGAATCATCTAGAGGCCATTTTTCCATGTCTGTGGGCATGTCACTGGGTGGCTCTGGGCACGCAGGACAAGACCCACGCCCAGGGGGGGTCGCCGACCACTCCCCCCCTAAAGAGACATTTCTGCATTTCCAGCTCTCCCACCAGGAAACATCAGCACTGACGAGGAGACATACTGAGTGGTTCAGACCACCCAGAGGGAACCGCAGCGCATGAAAGACAACACGTGTTGCCCTAAAAGAGCTATGAAACCATAGGAACGGCAACCGACGTGACCCCTTAGGCACGTGAAGGCCGCCGACACGTCATGGCATCCTTCCCGCGTATCGTCGACCACCGCCGAGAAGACAGACCCCATGTCCAGAGCGGGTCCTCACGCATGAAATGAATTCTCTTTAGGTGGTCGGTGTCGTTACATACCGAACCCAACAACATATGACAAACCCCAGCTCGGCGTCCTTCCTTTCAAGGCACCCCGCATCCACCAAGACAAGCCTCGAGGCCCCTTCAAATCGTCTCACTCGGATGGCATTGTCTCCACGCGATTGTCGGTACGTAGGACCTCACACGCGACGAACCCCGGCTCATTGTCAAAGCTTTTAAGGCGCACTACCCCGGAGAAGACAAGCCCCAAGCACCGGACGAATCATCACGCATTGATGGCATTGTCTAGAGGCCATTTTTCCATGTCCGTGGGCATGTCACTGGGTGGCTCGAGGCACGCAGGACAAGACCCACGCCCAGGGGGGGTCGCCGACCACTACCCCCCTAAAGAGACATTTATGCATTTACAGCTATCCCACCAGGAAACATCAGCACTGACGAGGAGACATACTGAGTGGTTTAGACCACCCAGAGGGCACCCCAGCTCATGAAAGACAACGCGAGTTGCCCTAAAAGAGCTATGAAACCATAGGAACGGCCACCGACGTGACCCCTTAGGCACATGAAGGCCGCCGGCACGTCATGGCATCCGTCCCGCGTGTCGTCGACCACCGCCGAGAAGACAACCCCATGTCCAGAGCGGGTCCTCACGCATGAAACGAATTCTATTTAGGTGGTCATGGACGTTACATACCGGACCCAACAAGATATGGCAAACCCCAGCTCGGCGTCCTTCCTTTCAAGGCACCCCGCATCCACCAATGCAAGCCCCGATGCCCCTTCAAATCGTCTCACTCGGATGGAATTGTCTCCACGCGATTGTCAGTACGTAGGACCTGACACGCGACGAACCCCGACTCATTTTCAAAGCTTTGATGGCGCACTACCCCGGACAAGACAAGCCCCAAGCACCGGACGAATCATCAAGCATTCATGGGATTGTCTAGAGGCCATTTTTCCATGTCCGTGGGCATGTCATTGGGTGGCTCTGGGCACGCAGGACAAGACCCACGCCCAGGGGGGGTCGCCGACCACTCCCCCCCTAAAGAGACATTTATGCATTTCCAGCTATCCCACCAGGAAACATCATCAGTGACGAGGAGACATACTGAGGGGTTTAGACATCCCAGAGGTCAGTGCAGCGCATGAAAGACAACACGTGTTGCCCTAAAAGAGCTATGAAACCATAGGAACGACCACCGACGTGACCCCTTAGGCACTTGAAGGCCGCCGACACGTCATGGCATCCGTCCCGCGTATCGTCGATCACCGCCGAGAAGACATGCCCCATGTCCACAGCGGGTCCTCACGCATGAAATGAATTCTCATCAGGTGGTGATTGTCGTTACATATAGGACCCAACAACATTTCACCAACCACCACCTCCATGTCTTTCCTTTTAAGGCACACCGCATCCACCAAGACAAGCCCCGAGGCCCCTTCAAATCGCCTCACCCGGATGGCATTGTCTCCACGCGATTGTCAGTACGTAGGACCTGACACGTGACGAACCCCGGCTCATTGTCATCGCTTTCATGGCGCAATACCCCGGACAAGACAAGCCCCAAGCACCGGACGAATCACCAAGCATTCATGGCATTGTCTAGAGGCCATTTTTTCATGTCCGTGGGCATGTCATTGGGTGGATCTGGGCGCGCAGGACAAGACCCACGCCCAGGGGGGGGTCGCCGACCACTCCCCCCCCCCCTGAAGAGACATTTATGCATTTCCAGCTATCCCACCAGGAAACATCAACAGTGACGAGGAGACATACTGAGGGGTTTAGACGTCCCAGAGGGCAGCGCAGCGCATGAAAGACCACACGTGTGGCACTGAAAAACCTATGAAAACGTAGGAATGACCACCGACGTGACCCCTTAAGCGCAGGAAGGCCACCCACACGTCGTGGCATCCGTCCGACGTATCGTCCATCACCGGGGACATGACAAAACCCATGTCCCAAGTCCGTCCTCACGCAAGAATTGAATTTTATTTTGGTGATTGTCCTTACATACAGGAAACGACAACATATGACAAACCCCAGCTCAATGCCTTTCCATAGGCTGATTGCAAACCCCAAGCCCGCGCCGAATCATCCCACTTGGATGGCATTCTCAATCTCAGCCATTGGGGTCTCACTCGCTACAAACCCCAGCTCAAAGTCTTTCCTT
>CAUJRU010001181.1:152500-175000 GCA_963277665.1 Viscum album
GTCCCGAACATTCAATTCTGTTCGATTAGTTTGTCCTTTGTACATGCACAACCTGATCTTTGAGACAAGCATATGACTAATGGAAGGATCAGCCAGGTAGCATCACCAACCACATCTGCAATGTTTGAGGTATGACTGAGCAGACCACTCAGACCCCAACACAAGCCCCAACCATCTTCCCAAATCGACAGGATTCCCCTTAATGAGTCATCACCTCCGCATGACGCTCGTGTATCTTGCAGAAACAGTAGATACACATTCTCAAGCCACCCTTATGAACATCATCACCCAAGGCATGACTGAGGAGGAAGGCACCCCAACTTGTCCAATAATGAACCATGGAAATCGTCACCCTGTTGGTGTGAGTTTCTTAGGACCCAAATAACTCGCACGTGGCCCCGACAATGCGTTGAGCAAAGCACTCCCACCAATCATTGCCCAAGGCAGCTTGCTATGGTTCGCATGAAATATCGCTGAATGAGAAATTTAGGAGCACGCTCTTGCATCCTGGTGATACCGACAGTTTCGCGCTTGAACCACTACCAAAATTCCACAACGCTCCAGAGAAGGTGAGGAAAAGGCGGTACAGCAAGGGACGACAAAGGAACCCAATCCCACCATGCCTCCCACATCCCAACATCTGCAAGAACTCAACCACACTCGGTGGCTTTTAAGCATAGCCCGACCCACAACGCTCCATGAAAGGTGAGGAAAAAGGTGGGTACGACAGGACGGGGAAACAACCCAATCCCGCCCATACCCCCCACATCCCACCAGTGAGGAAAAAGGTAGGAACGTCAGGGGATGAGGAGGGAAACCCCCATCCCGCCGTGCCTCCCACATCTCACATTCCGTAGGAACTCAACCGCCATGAGGCAGCTTTTAAGCAGACGAACCAGCAACGCTCAAGAGACGTCAAGGAAAAGGAGTCAGGGTAGGTACGGGGGTCCTATGTCCCGCCGCGCCGCCCACATCCCACCATCCACAGGATCCCACAAACCGTGAGGCGGTATTTAAGCACCCAGCCCGCAATGCTCCACAGACGGGGAGGAAAAGGCAGGCACGTCAGGGGACGGGGCAAAAACCCAATCCCGCCGCGCCTCCCACATCCCACCATCCGCAACAACTCAACCACCCTGAGGCGGCTTTTAAGCAAGCCAAGCCGCACTGCTCTAGAGAAGGCGAGGGAAGGGCAGGAGCGTCGAGGGACGACAAAGGAACACCAACCCACCATGCCTCCCACATCCCACCATCCAAGGAACTCCGCCACCGACAGGTGGCCTTTTAAGCAAGCCCGAACCGCAACGCTCCATGAAAGGTGAGGAAAAAGGCGGGCACGGCATGAGACTGGGCAAAAACCCATTCTTTCCAATGCCCCCCACATCCCACCGGTGAGGAAAAGGAATTACAGCGTCCCACCGCCATGCCTCCCACATCCCACCTTCCGAAGGAACTCAACCGCCATGAGGCAGATTTTAAGCAGACGAACCCACAACGCTCCAGGGACGTTGAGGAAAAGGAGTCATGACAGGAACGGAGGCCCTATGTCCCGCCGCACCCCCCACATCCCACCATTCAAAAGAACTCAACCACCGTTGCGAAACTTTTAACCAAGAACCAGGACACCAACCATGCTCATCTATCATCATCCCATCCAAGTTATATCTGTCTAGTATCGCATTGTCTTTTTAGCAAGCCCTTGGAAGACGGAACCGCAATTGTGCGAGAGAATTCAACCCAAGCATATAGACGGGGCCCCTACATCAGCACCAAAAAAATTCCACTACCAACAGGGAGAACTCCAAAGGGACAAGTGAGGGTCTTCTAGGTGGAGCTCACCCACCTGGGGATTCTTCGCTTGAGATATAACCGAGGAGAAAGTCACCCCTGGCACTGATTTAATGAGACCCGTCACAGTATCACCATCTTTCGATTAGTTTGTCCTTTACATGCGGGACCTGATCTTTGAGACAGGCATATGACTAGTGGAAGGATCAGCCATGTAGCATCACCAACAACATCTGCATTGTTTGGGGTATGACTGAGCTGACCACTCAGACCCCAACACAAGCCCAAACCGTCGTCCCGAACATTCAATTCTGTTCGATTAGTTTGTCCTTTGTACATGCACAACCTGATCTTTGAGACAAGCATATGACTAATGGAAGGATCAGCCAGGTAGCATCACCAACCACATCTGCAATGTTTGAGGTATGACTGAGCAGACCACTCAGACCCCAACACAAGCCCCAACCATCTTCCCAAATCGACAGGATTCCCCTTAATGAGTCATCACCTCCGCATGACGCTCGTGTATCTTGCAGAAACAGTAGATACACATTCTCAAGCCACCCTTATGAACATCATCACCCAAGGCATGACTGAGGAGGAAGGCACCCCAACTTGTCCAATAATGAACCATGGAAATCGTTACCCTGTTGGTGTGAGTCTCTTAGGACACAAATAACTCGCACGTGGCCCCGACAATGCGTTGAGAAAAGCACTCCCACCAATCATTGCCCAAGGTAGCTTGCTATGGTTCGCATGGAATATCGCTGAATGAGAAATTTAGGAGCACGCTCTCGCATCCTGGTGATACCGACAGTTTCGCGCTTGAACCACTACCAAAATTCCACAACGCTCCAGAGAAGGTGAGGAAAAGGCGGTACAGCAAGGGACGACAAAGGAACCCAATCCCACCATGCCTCCCACATCCCAACATCTGCAAGAACTCAACCACACTCAGTGGATTTTAAGCAAAGCCCGACCCGCAACGCTCCATGAAAGGTGAGGAAAAAGGTGGGTACGACAGGACGGGGAAACAACCCAATCCCGCCCATACCCCCCACATCCCACCAGTGAGGGAAAAGGTAGGAACGTCAGGGGATGAGGAGGGAAACCCCCATCCCGCCGTGCCTCCCACATCTCACATTCCGTAGGAACTCAACCGCCATGAGGCAGCTTTTAAGCAGACGAACCAGCAACGCTCAAGAGACGTCGAGGAAAAGGAGTCATGGTAGGTACGGGGGTCCTATGTCCCGCCGCGCCGCCCACATCCCACCATCCACAGGATCCCACAAACCGTGAGGCGGTATTTAAGCACCCAGCCCGCAATGCTCCACAGACGGGGAGGAAAAGGCAGGCACGTCAGGGGACGGGGCAAAAACCCAATCCCGCCGCGCCCCCCACATCCCACCATCCGCAGCAACTCAACCACCCTGAGGCAGCTTTTAAGCAAGCAAAGCCGCACTGCTCTAGAGAAGGCGAGGGAAGGGCAGGAGCGTCGAGGGACGACAAAGGAACACCAACCCACCATGCCTCCCACATCCCACCATCCAAGGAACTCCGCCACCAACAGGTGGCCTTTTAAGCAAGCCCGAACCGCAACGCTCCATGAAAGGTGAGGAAAAAGGCGGGCACGGCATGAGACTGGGCAAAAACCCATTCTTTCCAATGCCCCCCACATCCCACCGGTGAGGAAAAGGAATTACAGCGTCCCACCGCCATGCTTCCCACATCCCACCTTCCGAAGGAACTCAACCGCCGTGAGGCAGATTTTAAGCAGACGAACCCACAACGCTCCAGGGACGTTGAGGAAAAGGAGTCATGACAGGAACAGAGGCCCTATGTCCCGCCGCACCCCCCACATCCCACCATTCAAAAGAACTCAACCACCGTTGCGAAACTTTTAACCAAGAACCAGGACACCAACCATGCTCATCTATCATCATCCCATCCAAGTTATATCTGTCTAGTATCGCATCGTCTTTTTAGCAAGCCCTTGGAACCCGAAACCAAAATTGTGCGAGAGAATTCAACCCAAGCATATAGACGGGGCCCGTACATCAGCACCAACAAAATTCCACTACCAACAGGGAGAACTCCAAAGGGACAAGTGAGGGTCTTCAAGGTGGAGCTCACCCACCTGGGGATTCTTCGCTTGAGGTATAACCGAGGAGAAAGTCAGCCCTGGCACTGATTTAATGAGACCCGTCACAGTATCACCATCTTTCGATTAGTTTGTCCTTTACATGCGGGACCTGATCTTTGAGACAGGCATATGACTAGTGGAAGGATCAACCATGTAGCATCACCAACCACATCTGCAATGTTTGAGGTATGACTGAGCAGACCACTCAGACCCCAACACAAGCCCAAACCGTCGTCCCGAGCATTCAATTCCATTCGATTAGTTTGTCCTTCGTACATGCACAGCCTGATCTTTGAGACAATAATATGACTAATGGAAAGATCAACCGGGTACCATCACCAACCACATCTGCAATGTTTGAGGTATGACTGAGCAGACCACTCAGACCCCAACACAAGCCCGAACCATCTCTTCCCAAATCGACATGTTTCCCCTTAATTAGTCATCACCTCTGCATGACGCTCGTGTATCTTGCAGAAACAGTAGATACACATTCTCAAGCCACCCTTATGAACATCATCACCCAAGGCATGACTGAGGAGGAAGGCACCCCAACTTGTCCAATAATGAACCATGGAAATCGTTACCCTGTTGGTGTGAGTTTCTTAGGACCCAAATAACTCGCACGTGGCCCCGACAATGCGTTGAGCAAAGCACTCCCACCAATCATTGCCCAAGGCAGCTTGCTATGGTTCGCATGGAATATCACTGAATGAGAAATTTAGGAGCACGCTCTCGCATCCTGGTGATACCGACAGTTTCGCGCTTGAACCACTACCAAAATTCCACAACGCTCCAGAGAAGGTGAGGAAAAGGCGGTACAGCAAGGGACGACAAAGGAACCCAATCCCACCATGCCTCCCACATCCCAACATCTGCAAGAACTCAACCACAATCAGTGGATTTTAAGCAAAGCCCGACCCGCAACGCTCCATGAAAGGTGAGGAAAAAGGTGGGTACGACAGGACGGGGAAACAACCCAATCCCACCCATACCCCCCACATCCCACCAGTGAGGAAAAAGGTAGGAACGTCAGGGGATGAGGAGGGAAACCCCCATCCCGCCGTGCCTCCCACATCTCACATTCCGTAGGAACTCAACCGCCATGAGGCAGCTTTTAAGCAGACGAACCAGCAACGCTCAAGAGACGTCGAGGAAAAGGAGTCATGGTAGGTACGGGGGTCCTATGTCCCGCCGCGCCGCCCACATCCCACCATCCACAGGATCCCACAAACCGTGAGGCGGTATTTAAGCACCCAGCCCGCAATGCTCCACAGACGGGGAGGAAAAGGCAGGCACGTCAGGGGACGGGGCAAAAACCCAATCCCGCCGCGCCCCCCACATCCCACCATCCGCAGCAACTCAACCGCCCTGAGGCAGCTTTTAAGCAAGCAGAGCCGCACTGCTCTAGAGAAGGCGAGGGAAGGGCAGGAGCGTCGAGGGACGACAAAGGAACACCAACCCACCATGCCTCCCACATCCCACCATCCAAGGAACTCCGCCACCAACAGGTGGCCTTTTAAGCAAGCCCGAACCGCAACGCTCCATGAAAGGTGAGGAAAAAGGCGGGCACGGCATGAGACTGGGCAAAAACCCATTCTTTCCAATGCCCCCCACATCCCACCGGTGAGGAAAAGGAATTACAGCGTCCCACCGCCATGCCTCCCACATCCCACCTTCCGAAGGAACTCAACCGCCATGAGGCAGATTTTAAGCAGACGAACCCACAACGCTCCAGGGACGTTGAGGAAAAGGAGTCATGACAGGAACGGAGGCCCTATGTCCCGCCGCACCCCCCACATCCCACCATTCAAAAGAACTCAACCACCGTTGCGAAACTTTTAACCAAGAACCAGGACACCAACCATGCTCATCTATCATCATCCCATCCAAGTTATATCTGTCTAGTATCGCATCGTCTTTTTAGCAAGCCCTTGGAACCCGAAACCAAAATTGTGCGAGAGAATTCAACCCAAGCATATAGACGGGGCCCTTACATCAGCACCAACAAAATTCCACTACCAACAGGGAGAACTCCAAAGGGACAAGTGAGGTTCTTCTAGGTGGAGCTCACCCACCTGGGGATTCTTCGCTTGATGTATAACCGAGGAGAAAGTCAGCCGTGTCACTGATTTAATGAGACCCTTCACAGTATCACCATCTTTCGATTAGTTTGTCCTTGTACATGCAGGACCTGATCTTTGAGACACGCATATGACTAGTGGAAGGATCACCCATGTAGCGTCACTAACCACATCTGCAATGTTTGAGGTATGACTGAGCAGACCACTCAGACCCCAACACAAGCCTAAACCGTCGTCCCGAGCATTCAATTCCATTCGATTAGTTTGTCCTTTGTACATGCACAACCTGATCTTTGATACAAGCATATGACTAATGGAAGGATCAGCCAGGTAGCATCACCAACCACATCTGCAATGTTTGAGGTATGACTGAGCAAACCACTCAGACCCCAACACAAGCCCAAACCATCTTCCCAAATCGACATGTTTCCCCTTAATTAGTCATCACCTCTGTATGACGCTCGTGTATCTTGCAAAAACAATAGATACACATTCTTCGCTTGATGTATAACCGAGGAGAACGTCAAACTTGTCACTGATTTAATGAGACCCTTCACAGTATCACCATCTTTCGGTTAGTTTGTCCCTGTACATGCACAGACTGATCTTTGAGACAAGCATATGACTAGTGTTCTCATCGGATATCCAACCAAGCCAAACCGTGTTCCATCATTCACATGGAAACATGTACAAGGACCAAATGAAAGCGAGGAGAAATTAAACCCCCACTTACGGATGAGGGTGCCAACGAGACCAACGTTCCCTTCCCAAAAAAGGGAGACCGCAGTATCTTGACAACCATCCACCACTCCCACACAATCGCGTAAGCACAACCATCAACCCACACAACTGACCGTCACGCCTCGAGGGAAGCAACCCGAGAGGCATCACAATGCAGCACATGAAGGCAGGGAAAGCCCGCTATGCATGACACAAGGGAAGGATTGATATACCCAACCCCCTAGCGCCAACGAGACCAACGTTCCATTCCCAAAAAAGGGAGACCGCAGTATCTTGACAACCATCCACCACTTCCACACAATCGCATAAGGGCAACCATCAACCCACACAACTGATCATGCACAACCTGATCTTTGAGACAAGCATATGACTAGTAGAAGGATCAGCCATGTAGCATCACCAACAACATCTGCATTGTTTGAGGTATGACTGAGCTCACCACTCAGACCCCAACACAAGCCCAAACCATCATCCCGAACATTCAATTCCGTTCCATTAGTTTGTCCTTTGTACATGCACAACCTGATCTTTGGGACAAGCATATGACTAATGGAAGGATCAGCCAGGTTGCATCACCAACCACATCTGCAATGTTTGAGGTATGACTGAGCAGACCACTCAGACCCCAACACAAGCCCAAACCGTCTTTCCAAATCGACAGGAACCCAATTAATGAGTCATCACCTCTGCATGATGCTCAATACCGCAATTGTGCGAGAGAATTCAACCCAAGCATATAAACAGGGCCCGTATATCATAACTGACAAAATTCCACTACCAACAGGGAGAACTCCGAAGGGACAAGTGAGGGTCTTCTAGGTGGAGCTCACCCACCTGGGGATTCTTCTCTTGATGTATAACTGAGGAGAAAGTCAGCCCTGGCACTAATTTAATGAGACCCATCACAGTATCACCATCTTTCGATTAGTTTGTCTTTGTACATGCGGGACCTGATCTTTGAGTCAAGCATATGACTAGTTGAAGGATCAGCCATGTAGCATCACCAACAACATCTGCATTGTTTGAGGTATGACTGAGCTAACCACTCAGACCCCAACACAAGCCCAAACCGTCGTCCCGAACATTCAATTCCATTCGATTAGTTTTTCCTTTGTACATGCACCACCTGATCTTTGGGACAAGCATATGACTAATGGAAGGATCAGCCAGGTAGCATCACCAACCACATCTGCAATGTTTGAGGTATGACTGAGCAAACCACTCAGACCCCAACACAAGCCCAAACCATCTTCCCAAATCGACAGGATTCCCCTTAATGAGTCATCACCTCTGCGTGACGACGCTCGTGTATCTTGTCGAAACAATAGATACACATTCTTCGCTTGATGTATAACCGAGGAGAACGTCAAACTTGTCACTGATTTAATGAGACCCTTCACAATATCACCATCTTTCGGTTAGTTTGTCCCTGTACATGCACAGACTGATCTTTGAGACAAGCATTTGACTAGTGTTCTCAACGGATATCCAACCAAGCCAAACCGTGTTCCATCATTCACATGGAAACATGCACAAGGACCAAATGAAAGCGAGGAGAAATTAATCCCCCACTTACGGATGAGGGTGCCAACGAGACCAACGTTCCCTTCCCAAAAAAGGGAGACCGCAGTATCTTGACAACCATCCACCACTCCCACACAATCGCGTAAGCACAACCATCAACCCACACAACTGACCGTGACGCCTCAAGGGAAGCAACCCGAGAGGCATCACAATGCAGCACATGAAGGCAGGGAAAGCCCGCTATGCATGACACAAGGGAAGGATTTATATACCCAACCCCCTAGAGCCAAGGAGACCAACGTTCCCTTCCCAAAAAAGGGAGACCGCAGTATCTTGACAACCATCCACCACTCCCACACAATCGCGTAAGCACAACCATCAACCCACACAACTGACTGTGACACCTCGAGGGAAGCAACCCGAGAGACATCACAATGCAGCACATGAAGGCAGGGAAAGCCCGCTATGCATGACACAAGGGAAGGATTTATATACCCAACCCCCTAGAGCCAAGGAGACCAACGTTCCCTTCCCAAAAAAGGGAGACCGCAGTATCTTGACAACCATCCACCACTCCCACACAATCGCGTAAGCACAACCATCAACCCACACAACTGACCGTGACGCCTCAAGGGAAGCAACCCCAGAGGCATCACAATGCAGCACATGAAGGCAGGGAAAGCCCGCTATGCATGACACAAGGGAAGGATTTATATACCCAACCCCCTAGAGCCAAGGAGACCAACGTTCCCTTCCCAAAAAAGGGAGACCGCAGTATCTTGACAACCATCCACCACTCCCACACAATCGCGTAAGCACAACCATCAACCCACACAACTGACTGTGACGCCTCGAGGGAAGCAACCCGAGAGACATCACAATGCAGCACATGAAGGCAGGGAAAGCCCGCTATGCATGACACAAGGGAAGGATTTATATACCCAACCCCCTAGAGCCAACGAGACCAACGTTCCCTTCCCAAAAAAGGGAGACCGCAGTATCTTGACAACCATCCACCACTCCCACACAATCGCGTAAGCACAACCATCAACCCACACAACTGACCGTGACGCCTCGAGGGAAGCAACCCGAGAGGCATCACAATGCAGCACATGAAGGCAGGGAAAGCCCGCTATGCATGACACAAGGGAAGGATTGATATACCCAACCCCCTAGAGCCAACGAGACCAACGTTCCCTTCCCAAAAAAGGGAGACCGCAGTATCTTGACAACCATCCACCACTCCCACACAATCGCGTAAGCACAACCATCAACCCACACAACTGACCGTGACGCCTCGAGGGAAGCAACCCGAGAGGCATCACAATGCAGCACATGAAGGCAGGGAAAGCCCGCTATGCATGACACAAGGGAAGGATTGATATACCCAACCCCCTAGAGCCAACGAGACCAACGTTCCCTTCCCAAAAAAGGGAGACCGCAGTATCTTGACCACCATCCACCACTCCCACACAATCGCATAAGCGCAACCATCAACCCACACAACTGATCATGCAGGACCTGACCTTTGAGACAAGCATATGACTAGTGGAAGGATCAGCCATGTAGCATCACCAACAACATCTGCATTGTTTGAGGTATGACTGAGCTCACCACTCAGACCCCAACACAAGCCCAAACCGTCGTCCCGAACATTCAATTCCGTTCGATTAGTTTGTCCTTTGTACATAAAGAACCTGATTTTTGAGACAAGCATATGACTAATGGAAGGATCAGACAGGTTGCACCACCAACAACATCTGCAATGTTTGAGGTATGACTGAGCAGACCACTCAGACCCCAACACAATCCCAAACCGTCTTCCCAAATCGACAGGAACCCAATTAATGAGTCTTCACCTCTGCATGATGCTCAAAACCGCAATTGTGCGAGAGAATTCAACCCAAGCATATAAACAGGGCCCGTATATCAGCACTAACAAAATTCCACTACCAACAGGGAGAACTCCGATGGGACAAGTGAGGATCTTCTAGGTGGAGCTCACCCACCTGGGGATTCTTCGCTTGATGTATAACCGAGGAGAAAGTCAGCCGTGTCACTGATTTAATGAGACCCTTCACAGTATCACCATCTTTCGATTAGTTTGTCCCTGTACATGCACTAACTGATCTTTGAGACAAGCATATGACTAGTGGAAGGATCAACCATGTAGCATTACCAACAACATCTGCATTGTTTGTGGTATAACTGAGCAGACCACTCAGACCCCAACACAAGCCCAAACCATCATCCCGAACATTCAATTCCGTTCGATTAGTTTATCCTTTGTAAATGCACAACCTGATCTTTGAGACAAGCATATGACTAATGGTAGGATCAGCCAGGTAGCATCACCAACCACATCTGCAATGTTTGAGGTATGACTGAGCAGACCACTCACACCCCAACACAAGCCCAAATCATCTTCCCAAATCGACAGGATTCCCCTTAATGAGTCATCATCTCTGCATGACGCTCGTGTATCTTGCAGAAACAATAGATACACATTCTTCGCTTGATGTAAAACCGAGGAGAACGTCAGACTTGTCCCTGATTTACTGAGACCCTTCACAGTATCACCATCTTCGATTAGTTTGTCCCTGTACATGCACAGACTGATCTTTGAGACAAGCATATGACTAGTGTTCTCAACGGATATCCAACCAAGCCAAACCGTGTTCCATCATTCACATGGAAACATGCACAAGGACCAAATGAAAGCGAGGAGAAATTAAACCCCCACTTACGGATGAGGGTGCCAACGAGACCAACGTTCCCTTCCCAAAAAAGGGAGACCGCAGTATCTTGACAACCATCCACCACTCCCACACAATCGCGTAAGCACAACCATCAACCCACACAGCTGATCGTGACGCCTCGAGGGATGCAACCCGAGAGGCATCACAATGCAGCACATGAAGGCAGGGAAAGCCCGCTATGCATGACACAAGGGAAGGATTGATATACCCAACCCCCTAGAGCCAACGAGACCAACGTTCCCTTCCCAAAAAAGGGAGACCGCGGTATCTTGACAACCATCCACCACTCCCACACAATCGCATAAGCGCAACCATCAACCCACACAACTGATCATGCAGGACCTGATCTTTGAGACAAGCATATGACTAGTGGAAGGATCAGACATGTAGAATCACCAACAACATCTGCATTGTTTGAGGTATGACTGAGCTCACCACTCAGACCCCAACACAAGCCCAAACCGTCGTCCCGAACATTCAATTCCGTTCGATTAGTTTGTCCATTGTACATGCACAACCTGATCTTTGAGACAAGCATATGACTAATGGAAGGATCAACAAGGTTGCATCACCAACCAAATCTGCAATGTTTGAGGTATGACCCCACCTCAACGTCCTTCCCTTCAAGGCACGCCGCATGCACCAAGACGGGCCTCGAGGCCCCTTCAAATCGTCTCACTCGGATGCCATTGTCTGGAAACGACTATCAGCCCGCAAGATCACACATGCGACAAACCCCATCTCGTTGTCATCGTTTTTAGGGCGCACTACCTCGGGAAAGACAAGCCCCAAGCACGGGACGAATCATCGAGAATTCATGGCATTGCGTCCATGCCATTTTCCATGTCACTGGGCATGTCATCGGGTGGCTCTAGGCACGCAGGACAAGACCCACGCCCAGGGGGGGTCGCCGACCACTCCCCCCCCTAAAGAGACATTTATGCATTTCCAGCTATTCCACCAGGAAACATCAACAGTGACGAGGAGACATACTGATGGGTTTAGACCACCCTAAGGGCACCGCAGTGCATGAAAGACAACACGGGTTGCCCTAAAAGAGCTATGAAACCATAGGAAGGGCCACCGACGTGACCCCTTAGGCACATGAAGGCCGCCGACACGTCATGGCATCCGTCCCGCGTCTCGTCCATCACCGCAGAGAAGACACGCCCCATGTCCAGAGCGGGTCCTCACGCATGAAAGGAATTATCTTGAGGCGGTCATTGTCATTACATACCGTACCCAACAACATATGACAAACCCCACCACGTCGTCCTTCCTTGCAAGGCACACCGCATCCTCCAAGGCAAGCCCCGATGCCCCTTCAAATCGTCCCACTCGGGTGGCGTTGTCTCCACGTGATTGTCAGTACGTCGGACCTGACACGCGACGCACCCCGGCTCATTGTCATCACTTTTATGGCGCATTACCTCAGACAAGACAAGCCCCAAGCACCGTATGAATCCTCAAGCTTTCATGGATTTGTCTGGAGGCCATTTTTCCATGTCCGTGGGCATGTCACTAGGTGGCTCTGGGCACGCAGGACAAGACCCACGCCCAGGGGGGGTCGCCGACCACTCCCCCCCTAAAGAGACATTTATGCATTTTCAGCTGTCCCACCAGGAAACATCAGCACTGACGAGGAGACATACTAACGGGTTTAGACAACCCTGTGGGCACCACAGCGCATGAAAGACAACACGTGTTGCCCTAAAAGATATATGAAACCATAGGAACAGCCACCGATGTGACCCCTTAGGCACATGAAGGCCGCCGACACGTAGTAGCATTCATCCCGGGTAGCGTCCAACACCGCCGAGAAGACAGGCCCCATGTCCAGAGAGGGTCCTCACGCATGAAATGAATTCTCTTTAGGTGGTCATTGTCATTACATACGGGACACGACAACAGATGACAAACCCCACCGCAACGTCCTTCCTTTCAAGGCACGCCACACGCACCAAGACGGGCCTCGAGGCCCCTTCAAATCGTCTCACTCGGATGCCATTGTCTGGACACGACTGTCAGTCCGCAGGATCACACATGCGACAAACCCCATCTCATTGTCATCGTTTTTAGGGCGCACTACCTCGGGCAAGACAAGCCCCAAGCACGGGACGAATCATCAGAAATTCATGGCACTGCGTCGATGCCATTTTCCATGTCACTCGGCATGTCAGTGGGTGGCTCTAGGCACGCAGGACAAGACCCACGCCCAGGGGGGGTCGCCGACCACTCCCCCCCTAAAGAGACATTTATGCATTTCCAGCTATACCACCAGGAAACATCAACAGTGACGAGGAGACATACTGATGGGTTTAGACCACCCTAAGGGCACCGCAGTGCATGAAAGACAACACGGGTTGCCCTAAAAGAGCTATGAAACCATAGGAAGGGCCACCGACGTGACCCCTTAGGCACATGAAGGCCGCCGACACGTCATGGCATCCGTCCCGCGTCTCGTCCATCACCGCAGAGAAGACGCGCCCCATGTCCAGAGCGAGTCCTCACGCCTCAAAGGAATTATCTTTAGGTGGTCATTGTCAATACATACCGTACCCAACAACATATGACAAACCCCACCACATCGTCCTTCCTTGCAAGGCACACCGCATCCACCAAGGCAAGCCCCGAGGCCCCTTCAAATCGTCTCACTCGGATGCCGTTGTCTCCACGTGATCGTCAGTACGTCGGACCTCACACACGCGACAAACCCCATCTCATTGTCATCGTTTTTATGGCGCACTACCTCGGGCAAGACAAGCCCGAAGCACGGGACAAATCATCAGGAATTCTTGGCATTGCGTCGATGCCATTTTCCACGTCACTCGGCGTGGGTCTGACACGCGACGCACCCCAGCTCATTGTCATCACTTTTATGGCGCATTACCTCAGACAAGACAAGCCCCAAGCACCGTACGAATCATCAGGCTTTCATGGATTCGTCTGGAGGCCGTTTTTCCATGTCCGTGGGCATGTCACTGGGTGGCTCTGGGCACACAGGACAAGACCCACGCCCAGGGGGGGTCGCCGACCACTCCCCCCCTAAAGAGACATTTATGCATTTCCAGCTGTCCCACCAGGAAACATCAGCACTGACGAGGAGACATACTGATGGGTTCAGACAACCCTGTGGGCACCACAGCGCATGAAAGACAACACGTGTTGCCCTAAAAGAGATATGAAACCATAGGAATAGCCACCAATGTGACCCCTTAGGCACATCAAGGCCGCCATCACGTACTAGCATCCATCCCGGGTAGCGTCCAACACCGCCGAGAAGACAGGCCCCATGTCCAGAGAGGGTCCTCACGCATGAAATGAATTCTCTTTAGGTGGTCATTATCATTACATACGGGACACGAAAACACATGAATAACCACACCTCAACGTCCTTCCTTTCAAGGCACACCGCATGCACCAAGACGGGCCTCGAGGCCCCTTCAAATCGTCTCACTCGGATGCCTTTGTCTGGAAACGACTGTCAGCCCGCAAGATCACACATGCGACAAAACCCATCTCATTGTCATCGTTTTTAGGGCGCACTACCTCAGGAAAGACAAGCCCCAAGCACGGGACGAATCATCAAGAATTCATGGCATTGCGTCGATGCCATTTTCCATGTCACTGGGCATGTCATCGGGTGGCTCTAGGCACGCAGGACAAGACCCACGCCCAGGGGGGGTCGCCGACCACTCCCCCCCTAAAGAGACATTTATGCATTTCCAGCTATTCCACCAGGAAACATCAAAAGTGACGAGGAGACATACTGAGGGGTTTAGACCACCCTAAGGGCACCGCAGTGCATGAAAGACAACACGGGTTGCCCTAAAAGAGCTATGAAACCATAGGAAGGGCCACCGACGTGACCCCTTAGGCACATGAAGGCCGCCGACACGTCATGACATCCGTCCCGCGTCTCGTCCATCACCGCAGAGAAGACACGCCCCATGTCCAGAGCGGGTCCTCACGCATGAAATGAATTATCTTTAGGCGGTCATTGTCATTACATACCGTACCCAACAACATATGACAAACCCCACCACGTCGTCCTTCCTTGCAAGGCACACCGCATCCTCCAAGGCAAGCCCCGATGCCCCTTCAAATCGTCCCACTCGGGTGGCGTTGTCTCCACGTGATTGTCAGTACCTCGGACCTCACACGCGACGCACCCCGGCTCATTGTCATCACTTTTATGGCGCATTACCTCAGACAAGACAAGCCCCAAGCACCGTATGAATCCTCAAGCTTTCATGGATTTGTCTGGAGGCCATTTTTCCATGTCCGTGGGCATGTCACTAGGTGGCTCTGGGCACGCAGGACAAGACCCACGCCCAGGGGGGGTCGCCGACCACTCCCCCCCTAAAGAGACATTTATGCCTTTCCAGCTGTCCCACCAGGAAACATCAGCACTGACGAGGAGACATACTGGAGGGTTTAGACAACCCTGTGGGCACCACAGCGCATGAAAGTCAACACGTGTTGCCCTAAAAGATATATGAAACCGTAGGAACAGCCACCGATGTGACCCCTTAGGCACATGAAGGCCGCCGACACGTAGTAGCATTCATCCCGGGTAGCGTCCAACACCGCCGAGAAGACAGGCCCCATGTCCAGAGAGGGTCCTCACGCATGAAATGAATTCTCTTTAGGTGGTCATTGTCATTACATACGGGACACGACAACAGATGACAAACCCCACCGCAACGTCCTTCCTTTCAAGGCACGCCACACGCACCAAGACGGGCCTCGAGGCCCCTTCAAATCGTCTCACTCGGATGCCATTGTCTGGACACGACTGTCAGTCCGCAGGATCACACATGCGACAAACCCCATCTCATTGTCATCGTTTTTAGGGCGCACTACCTCGGGCAAGACAAGCCCCAAGCACGAGACGAATCATCAGGAATTCATGGCACTGCGTCGATGCCATTTTCCATGTCACTCGGCATGTCATTGGGTGGCTCTAGGCACGCAGGACAAGACCCACGCCCAGGGGGGGTCGCCGACCACTCCCCCCCTAAAGAGACATTTATGCATTTCCAGCTATACCACCAGGAAACATCAACAGTGACGAGGAGACATACTGATGGGTTTAGACCACCCTAAGGGCACTGCAGTGCATGAAAGACAACACGGGTTGCCCTAAAAGAGCTATGAAACCATAGGAAGGGCCACCGACGTGACCCCTTAGGCACATGAAGGCCGCCGACACGTCATGGCATCCGCCCCGCGTCTCGTCCATCACCGCAGAGAAGACACGCCCCATGTCCAGAGCTGGTCCTCACGCCTCAAAGGAATTATCTTTAGGCGGTCATTGTCAATACATACCGTACCCAACAACATATGACAAACCCCACCACGTCGTCCTTCCTTGCAAGGCACACCGCATCCACCAAGGCAAGACCCGAGGCCCCTTCAAATCGTCCCACTCGGATGGCGTTGTCTCCACGTGATTGTCAGTACGTCGGACCTGACACGCGACGCACCCCGGCTCATTGTCATCACTTTTATGACGCATTACCTCAGACAAGACAAGCCCCAAGCACCGTACGAATAATCAAGCTTTCATGGATTTGTCTGGAGGTCGTTTTTCCATGTTCGTGGGCATGTCACTGGGTGGCTCTGGGCACGCAGGACAAGACCCACGCCCAGGGGGGGTCGCCGACCACTCCCCCCCTAAAGAGACATTTATGCATTTCCAGCTGTCCCACCAGGAAACATCAGCACTGACGAGGACACATACTGATGGGTTCAGACAACCCAATGGGCACCACAACGCATGAAAGACAGCACGTGTTGCCCTTAAAGAGCTACGAATCCATACGAACAGCCACCAAAGTGACCCCTTAGGCACACGAAGGCCGCCGACACGTCATGGCATCCGTCCCGGGTATCATCCAACACCGCCGAGAAGACAGGACCCATGTCCAGAGCGGGTCCCCGCGCATGAAATGAATTATCTTTAGGCGGTCATTGTCTTTACATTCCGAACACAACAACATGTGACAAACCCCACCTCGACGTCCTTCCTTTCAAGAAACGCCGCATGCACCAAGACGGGCCCCGAGACCCCTTCAAATCGTCTCACTCGGATGCCATTGTCTGAACGCGACTGTCAGTCCGCAGGATCTCGAAGGCGACAAACACCATCCCATTGTCATCGTTTTTATGGCGCACTACCTCGGGCAAGACAAGCCCCAAGCACGGGACGAATCATCAGGCATTCATGGCATTACGTCGATGTCATTTTGCATGTCAATGGGCATCACATTGGGTGGCTCTAGGCACGCAAGACAAGACCCACGCCCGGGGGGGTCGCCGACCACTCCCCCCCTAAAGAGACATTTATGCATTTCCAGCTATTCCACCAGGAAACATCAACACCGACGAGGAGACATACTGATGGGTTTAGACCACCCTGAGGGCAGGGCAGCGCATGAAAGGCAACACGTGTTGCCCTAAAAGAGCTATGAAACCATAGGAAGGGCCACCGACGTGACCCCTTAGGCACATGAAGGCCGCCGACACGTCATGGCATCCGTCCCACGTATCGTCCATCACCACAGCGAAGACACGCCCCATGTCCAGAGCGGGTCCCCACGCATGAAAGGAATTCTCTTTAGGCGGTCATTGTCATTACATACCGGACCCAACAACATATGACAAACCCCACCTCATTGTCCTTCCATTCAAGGCACACCGCATCCACCAAGGCAAGCCCTGAGGCCCCTTCAAATCCTCTCACCCGGATGGCGTTGTCTCCACCTGATTGTCAGTACGGAGGACCTGACACGCGACGAAACCCGGCTCATTGTCATCACTTTTATGGCGCACTACCTCGAACAAGACAAGCCCCAAGCACCGGACGAATCATCAAGCTGTCTTTGCTTTGTCCGGAGGCTGTTTTTCCATGTCCGTGGGCATGTCACTGGGTGGCTCTGGGCACGCAGGACAAGACCCACGCCCAGGGGGGGTCGCCGACCACTCCCCCCCTAAAGAGACATTTATGCATTTCCAGCTGTCCCACCAGGAAACATCAGCACTGACGAGGAGACATACTGATGGGTTTAGACAACCCTGTGGGCACCACAGCGCATGAAAGACAACACGTGTTGCCCTAAAAGAGATATGAAACCATAGGAACAGCCACTGATGTGACCCCTTAGGCACATCAAGGCCGCCGACACGTAGTAGCATTCGTCGCGGGTAGCATCCAACGCCGCCGAGAAGACAGGCCCCATGTCCAGAGCGGGTCCTCGCGCATGAAATGAATTCTCTTTAGGTGGTCATTGTCATTACATACGGGACACGACAACATATGAAAAACCCCACCTCGACGTCCTTCCTTTCAAGGCACGCCGCATGCACCAAGACGGGCCCTGAGGCCCCTTCAAATCGTCTCACTCGGATGCCATTGTCTGGACGCGACTGTCAGTCCGCAGGATCGCACATGCGACAAACCCCGTCTCATTGCCATCGTTTTTAGGGCGCACTACCTCGGGCAAGACAAGCCCCAAGCACGGGACGAATCATCAGGAATTCATGGCATTGCGTCGATGCCATTTTCCATGTCACTGGGCATGTCTGTGGGTGGCTCTCGGCACGCAGGACAAGACCCACGCCCAGGGGGGGTCGCCGACCACTCCCCCCCTAAAGAGACATTTATGCATTTCCAGCTATTCCACCAGGAAACATCAACACTGACGAGGAGACATACTGAGTGGTTTAGACCACCCAGAGGGAACCGCAGCGCATGAAAGGCAACACGTGTTGCCCTAAAAGGGCTATGAAACCATAGGAAGGGACACCGACGTGGCCCCTTAGGCACATGAAGGCCGCCGACACGTCATGGCATCCGTCCCGCGTATCGTCCAACACCGCCGAGGAGACAGGACCCATGTCCAGAGCGGGTCCTCACGCATGAAATGAATTCTCTTTAGGTGGTCATTGTCTTTACATACCGGACACAACAACATATGACAAACCCCACCTCAACGTCCTTCCTTTCAAGGCACGCCGCACGCACCAAGACGGGCCCCGAGGCCCCTTCAAATCGCCTCACTAGGATTCCATTGTCTGGACGCGATTGTCAGTCCGTAGGATCTCACAGGCGACAAACCCCACCCATCTCATTGTCATCGGTTTTATGGCGCACCACCTCGGGCAAGACAAGACCCTAGCACGGGAAGAATCATCAGGAATTCAGGGCATTGCGTCGATGCCATTTTCCATGTCACTGGGCATGTCATTGGGTGGCTCTAGGCACGCAGGACAAGACCCACGCCCAGGGGGGTCGCCGACCACTCCCCCCCTAAAGAGACATTTATGCATTTCCAGCTATCCCACCAGGAAACATCAACACTGACGAGGAGACATACTGATGGGTTTAGACCACCCTGAGGGCACCACAGCGCATGAAAGACAACACGTGTTGCCCTAAAAGAGCTATGAAACCAAAGGAAGGGCCACCGACGTGACCCCTTATGCACATGAAGGCCACCGACAAGTCATGGCATCCATCCCGCGTATCGTCGATCACCGCCGAGAAGACACGCCCCATGTCCAGAGCGGGTCCTCACTCATGAAAAGAATTCTCTTTAGGTGGTAATTGTAATTACATACAGGACCCAACAACATATGAAAAACCCCACCTCGACGTCCTTCCTTTCAAGGCACGTCGCATCCACCAAGACATGCCCCGAGGCCACTTCAAATCGTCTCACTCGGATGGCTTTGTCTCCACGCGATTGTCAGTTCGTCGGACCTGACACGCGACGAACCCCGTCTCATTGTCATCGCTTTTATGGGGCACTACCGCGGGCAAGACAAGCCCCAAGCACAGGAGGAATCATCTAGAGGCCATTTTTCCATGTCTGTGGGCATGTCACTGGGTGGCTCTGGGCACGCAGGACAAGACCCACGCCCAGGGGGGGTCGCCGACCACTCCCCCCCTAAAGAGACATTTCTGCATTTCCAGCTCTCCCACCAGGAAACATCAGCACTGACGAGGAGACATACTGAGTGGTTTAGACCACCCAGAGGGAACCGCAGCGCATGAAAGACAACACGTGTTGCCCTAAAAGAGCTATGAAACCATAGGAACGGCAACCGACGTGACCCCTTAGGCACGTGAAGGCCGCCGACACGTCATGGCATCCTTCCCGCGTATCGTCGACCACCGCCGAGAAGACAGACCCCATGTCCAGAGCGGGTCCTCACGCATGAAATGAATTCTCTTTAGGTGGTCGGTGTCGTTACATACCGAACCCAACAACATATGACAAACCCCAGCTCGGCGTCCTTCCTTTCAAGGCACCCCGCATCCACCAAGACAAGCCTCGAGGCCCCTTCAAATCGTCTCACTCGGATGGCATTGTCTCCACGCGATTGTCGGTACGTAGGACCTCACACGCGACGAACCCCGGCTCATTGTCAAAGCTTTTAAGGCGCACTACCCCGGAGAAGACAAGCCCCAAGCACCGGACGAATCATCACGCATTGATGGCATTGTCTAGAGGCCATTTTTCCATGTCCGTGGGCATGTCACTGGGTGGCTCGAGGCACGCAGGACAAGACCCACGCCCAGGGGGGGTCGCCGACCACTACCCCCCTAAAGAGACATTTATGCATTTACAGCTATCCCACCAGGAAACATCAGCACTGACGAGGAGACATACTGAGTGGTTTAGACCACCCAGAGGGCACCCCAGCTCATGAAAGACAACGCGAGTTGCCCTAAAAGAGCTATGAAACCATAGGAACGGCCACCGACGTGACCCCTTAGGCACATGAAGGCCGCCGGCACGTCATGGCATCCGTCCCGCGTGTCGTCGACCACCGCCGAGAAGACAACCCCATGTCCAGAGCGGGTCCTCACGCATGAAACGAATTCTATTTAGGTGGTCATGGACGTTACATACCGGACCCAACAAGATATGGCAAACCCCAGCTCGGCGTCCTTCCTTTCAAGGCACCCCGCATCCACCAATGCAAGCCCCGATGCCCCTTCAAATCGTCTCACTCGGATGGAATTGTCTCCACGCGATTGTCAGTACGTAGGACCTGACACGCGACGAACCCCGACTCATTTTCAAAGCTTTGATGGCGCACTACCCCGGACAAGACAAGCCCCAAGCACCGGACGAATCATCAAGCATTCATGGGATTGTCTAGAGGCCATTTTTCCATGTCCGTGGGCATGTCATTGGGTGGCTCTGGGCACGCAGGACAAGACCCACGCCCAGGGGGGGTCGCCGACCACTCCCCCCCTAAAGAGACATTTATGCATTTCCAGCTATCCCACCAGGAAACATCATCAGTGACGAGGAGACATACTGAGGGGTTTAGACATCCCAGAGGTCAGTGCAGCGCATGAAAGACAACACGTGTTGCCCTAAAAGAGCTATGAAACCATAGGAACGACCACCGACGTGACCCCTTAGGCACTTGAAGGCCGCCGACACGTCATGGCATCCGTCCCGCGTATCGTCGATCACCGCCGAGAAGACATGCCCCATGTCCACAGCGGGTCCTCACGCATGAAATGAATTCTCATCAGGTGGTGATTGTCGTTACATATAGGACCCAACAACATTTCACCAACCACCACCTCCATGTCTTTCCTTTTAAGGCACACCGCATCCACCAAGACAAGCCCCGAGGCCCCTTCAAATCGCCTCACCCGGATGGCATTGTCTCCACGCGATTGTCAGTACGTAGGACCTGACACGTGACGAACCCCGGCTCATTGTCATCGCTTTCATGGCGCAATACCCCGGACAAGACAAGCCCCAAGCACCGGACGAATCACCAAGCATTCATGGCATTGTCTAGAGGCCATTTTTTCATGTCCGTGGGCATGTCATTGGGTGGATCTGGGCGCGCAGGACAAGACCCACGCCCAGGGGGGGGTCGCCGACCACTCCCCCCCCCCTGAAGAGACATTTATGCATTTCCAGCTATCCCACCAGGAAACATCAACAGTGACGAGGAGACATACTGAGGGGTTTAGACGTCCCAGAGGGCAGCGCAGCGCATGAAAGACCACACGTGTGGCACTGAAAAACCTATGAAAACGTAGGAATGACCACCGACGTGACCCCTTAAGCGCAGGAAGGCCACCCACACGTCGTGGCATCCGTCCGACGTATCGTCCATCACCGGGGACATGACAAAACCCATGTCCCAAGTCCGTCCTCACGCAAGAATTGAATTTTATTTTGGTGATTGTCCTTACATACAGGAAACGACAACATATGACAAACCCCAGCTCAATGCCTTTCCATAGGCTGATTGCAAACCCCAAGCCCGCGCCGAATCATCCCACTTGGATGGCATTCTCAATCTCAGCCATTGGGGTCTCACTCGCTACAAACCCCAGCTCAAAGTCTTTCCTTTCAAAGTGCACCGCTTCCCACAAGCGAAGCCCCGAGTCCACTTCAAATAGTCTCGCTCGGAG
>CAUJRU010001181.1:182500-191473 GCA_963277665.1 Viscum album
TCTTGAATCTCGCCGCATATCAGGGCCATCCACGTACCACTTGGATCATAACCTGCCACAATTCTCCGTATATGCACTAGTATACCCAATTTCGATCAATCACTTCATAAACTACAAACAGAGCCCTCACCGACATGATGCATGCGGAATCTAAGTGCCCAGATGTAAATTTCATGCAATGTGGGAACAAACCTTTGGGAAACACGCAACCGAGGGACTATCAAGGGCCACACATCACCACCATGCACTAACATGCGATGGGGTCACAACATTCGATCTTCGCTCATCATTCATAAGAATTTCCTGCCCGAAACCTGATCATTTAGGATCGGACTACCCAACATTTTATAGGATCTCCCTGTAAAGAGTCTTCACCTCCCAATGATGCTCAAGTACACCGCACCGAAAAAATAGATCCGACTTCCAACACTTCTTTTATTCCAGAGACAAGAATGAATCATCATCGACGGGGTCTCAGCATTCATTCCTTCCTTTACCCAGCACCGATGAGAATAGCCAAACCGATCACTTCCCACGAATCCACAGGATCCCGGTTAATGAGTCATCACCTCCGCATGACGCTCGTGTATCTTGCAGAAACAGTAGATACACATTCTCAAGCCGCCCTTATGAACATCATCACCCAAGGCATGACTGAGGAGGAAGGCACCCCAACTTGTCCAATAATGAACCATGGCAACCGTTTGCCTGGTGGTGTGAGTTTCTCAGGACCCAAATAACTCACAGGTGGCCCCGACAATGCGTTGGGCAAAGCACTCCCGCAAATCACTGCCCAAGGAAGCTTGCTACGGTTCGCATGGAATATCACTGAATGGGAAATTTAGGAGCACGGTCTCTCATCCTGGTGATACCGACAGTTTCGCGCTTGAACCACTACCAAAATCCCACAACGCTCCAGAGAAGGTGAGGAAAAGGCAGGTACAGCAAAGGACGACAAAGGAACCCAATCCCACCATGCCTCCCACATCCCAACATCTGCAAGAACTCAACCACACTCGGTGGCTTTTAAGCATAGCCCGACCCGCAACGCTCCATGAAAGGTGAGGAAAAAGGTGGGTACGACAGGACGGGGAAACAACCCAATCCCGCCCATACCCCCCACATCCCACCAGTGAGGAAAAAGGTAGGAACGTCAGGGGATGAGGAGGGAAACCCCCATCCCGCCGTGCCTCCCACATCTCACATTCCGTAGGAACTCAACCGCCATGAGGCAGCTTTTAAGCAGACGAACCAGCAACGCTCAAGAGACGTCGAGGAAAAGGAGTCATGGTAGGTACGGGGGTCCTATGTCCCGCCGCGCCGCCCACATCCCACCATCCACAGGATCCCACAAACCGTGAGGCGGTATTTAAGCACCCAGCCCGCAATGCTCCACAGACGGGGAGGAAAAGGCAGGCACGTCAGGGGACGGGGCAAAAACCCAATCCCGCCGCGCCTCCCACATCCCACCATCCGCAGCAACTCAACCACCCTGAGGCGGCTTTTAAGCAAGCCAAGCCGCACTGCTCTAGAGAAGGCGAGGGAAGGGCAGGAGCGTCGAGGGACGACAAAGGAACACCAACCCACCATGCCTCCCACATCCCACCATCCAAGGAACTCCGCCACCGACAGGTGGCCTTTTAAGCAAGCCCGAACCGCAACGCTCCATGAAAGGTGAGGAAAAAGGCGGGCACGGCATGAGACTGGGCAAAAACCCATTCTTTCCAATGCCCCCCACATCCCACCGGTGAGGAAAAGGAATTACAGCGTCCCACCGCCATGCCTCCCACATCCCACCTTCCGAAGGAACTCAACCGCCATGAGGCAGATTTTAAGCAGACGAACCCACAACGCTCCAGGGACGTTGAGGAAAAGGAGTCATGACAGGAACGGAGGCCCTATGTCCCGCCGCACCCCCCACATCCCACCATTCAAAAGAACTCAACCACCGTTGAGAAACTTTTAACCAAGAACCAGGACACCAACCATGCTCATCTATCATCATCCCATCCAAGTTATATCTGTCTAGTATCGCATCGTCTTTTTAGCAAGCCCTTGGAAGACGGAACCGCAATTGTGCGAGAGAATTCAACCCAAGCATATAGACGGGGCCCCTACATCAGCACCAAAAAAATTCCACTACCAACAGGGAGAACTCCAAAGGGACAAGTGAGGGTCTTCTAGGTGGAGCTCACCCACCTGGGGATTCTTCGCTTGAGATATAACCGAGGAGAAAGTCACCCCTGGAACTGATTTAATGAGACCCGTCACAGTATCACCATCTTTCGATTAGTTTGTCCTTTACATGCGGGACCTGATCTTTGAGACAGGCATATGACTAGTGGAAGGATCAGCCATGTAGCATCACCAACAACATCTGCATTGTTTGGGGTATGACTGAGCTGACCACTCAGACCCCAACACAAGCCCAAACCGTCGTCCCGAACATTCAATTCTGTTCGATTAGTTTGTCCTTTGTACATGCACAACCTGATCTTTGAGACAAGCATATGACTAATGGAAGGATCAGCCAGGTAGCATCACCAACCACATCTGCAATGTTTGAGGTATGACTGAGCAGACCACTCAGACCCCAACACAAGCCCCAACCATCTTCCCAAATCGACAGGATTCCCCTTAATGAGTCATCACCTCCGCATGACGCTCGTGTATCTTGCAGAAACAGTAGATACACATTCTCAAGCCACCCTTATGAACATCATCACCCAAGGCATGACTGAGGAGGAAGGCACCCCAACTTGTCCAATAATGAACCATGGAAATCGTCACCCTGTTGGTGTGAGTTTCTTAGGACCCAAATAACTCGCACGTGGCCCCGACAATGCGTTGAGCAAAGCACTCCCACCAATCATTGCCCAAGGCAGCTTGCTATGGTTCGCATGAAATATCGCTGAATGAGAAATTTAGGAGCACGCTCTTGCATCCTGGTGATACCGACAGTTTCGCGCTTGAACCACTACCAAAATTCCACAACGCTCCAGAGCAGGTGAGGAAAAGGCGGTACAGCAAGGGACGACAAAGGAACCCAATCCCACCATGCCTCCCACATCCCAACATCTGCAAGAACTCAACCACACTCGGTGGCTTTTAAGCATAGCCCGACCCGCAACGCTCCATGAAAGGTGAGGAAAAAGGTGGGTACGACAGGACGGGGAAACAACCCAATCCCGCCCATACCCCCCACATCCCACCAGTGAGGAAAAAGGTAGGAACGTCAGGGGATGAGGAGGGAAACCCCCATCCCGCCGTGCCTCCCACATCTCACATTCCGTAGGAACTCAACCGCCATGAGGCAGCTTTTAAGCAGACGAACCAGCAACGCTCAAGAGACGTCAAGGAAAAGGAGTCAGGGTAGGTACGGGGGTCCTATGTCCCGCCGCGCCGCCCACATCCCACCATCCACAGGATCCCACAAACCGTGAGGCGGTATTTAAGCACCCAGCCCGCAATGCTCCACAGACGGGGAGGAAAAGGCAGGCACGTCAGGGGACGGGGCAAAAACCCAATCCCGCCGCGCCTCCCACATCCCACCATCCGCAACAACTCAACCACCCTGAGGCGGCTTTTAAGCAAGCCAAGCCGCACTGCTCTAGAGAAGGCGAGGGAAGGGCAGGAGCGTCGAGGGACGACAAAGGAACACCAACCCACCATGCCTCCCACATCCCACCATCCAAGGAACTCCGCCACCGACAGGTGGCCTTTTAAGCAAGCCCGAACCGCAACGCTCCATGAAAGGTGAGGAAAAAGGCGGGCACGGCATGAGACTGGGCAAAAACCCATTCTTTCCAATGCCCCCCACATCCCACCGGTGAGGAAAAGGAATTACAGCGTCCCACCGCCATGCCTCCCACATCCCACCTTCCGAAGGAACTCAACCGCCATGAGGCAGATTTTAAGCAGACGAACCCACAACGCTCCAGGGACGTTGAGGAAAAGGAGTCATGACAGGAACGGAGGCCCTATGTCCCGCCGCACCCCCCACATCCCACCATTCAAAAGAACTCAACCACCGTTGCGAAACTTTTAACCAAGAACCAGGACACCAACCATGCTCATCTATCATCATCCCATCCAAGTTATATCTGTCTAGTATCGCATTGTCTTTTTAGCAAGCCCTTGGAAGACGGAACCGCAATTGTGCGAGAGAATTCAACCCAAGCATATAGACGGGGCCCCTACATCAGCACCAAAAAAATTCCACTACCAACAGGGAGAACTCCAAAGGGACAAGTGAGGGTCTTCTAGGTGGAGCTCACCCACCTGGGGATTCTTCGCTTGAGATATAACCGAGGAGAAAGTCACCCCTGGCACTGATTTAATGAGACCCGTCACAGTATCACCATCTTTCGATTAGTTTGTCCTTTACATGCGGGACCTGATCTTTGAGACAGGCATATGACTAGTGGAAGGATCAGCCATGTAGCATCACCAACAACATCTGCATTGTTTGGGGTATGACTGAGCTGACCACTCAGACCCCAACACAAGCCCAAACCGTCGTCCCGAACATTCAATTCTGTTCGATTAGTTTGTCCTTTGTACATGCACAACCTGATCTTTGAGACAAGCATATGACTAATGGAAGGATCAGCCAGGTAGCATCACCAACCACATCTGCAATGTTTGAGGTATGACTGAGCAGACCACTCAGACCCCAACACAAGCCCCAACCATCTTCCCAAATCGACAGGATTCCCCTTAATGAGTCATCACCTCCGCATGACGCTCGTGTATCTTGCAGAAACAGTAGATACACATTCTCAAGCCACCCTTATGAACATCATCACCCAAGGCATGACTGAGGAGGAAGGCACCCCAACTTGTCCAATAATGAACCATGGAAATCGTTACCCTGTTGGTGTGAGTCTCTTAGGACACAAATAACTCGCACGTGGCCCCGACAATGCGTTGAGCAAAGCACTCCCACCAATCATTGCCCAAGGCAGCTTGCTATGGTTCGCATGGAATATCGCTGAATGAGAAATTTAGGAGCACGCTCTCGCATCCTGGTGATACCGACAGTTTCGCGCTTGAACCACTACCAAAATTCCACAACGCTCCAGAGAAGGTGAGGAAAAGGCGGTACAGCAAGGGACGACAAAGGAACCCAATCCCACCATGCCTCCCACATCCCAACATCTGCAAGAACTCAACCACACTCAGTGGATTTTAAGCAAAGCCCGACCCGCAACGCTCCATGAAAGGTGAGGAAAAAGGTGGGTACGACAGGACGGGGAAACAACCCAATCCCGCCCATACCCCCCACATCCCACCAGTGAGGGAAAAGGTAGGAACGTCAGGGGATGAGGAGGGAAACCCCCATCCCGCCGTGCCTCCCACATCTCACATTCCGTAGGAACTCAACCGCCATGAGGCAGCTTTTAAGCAGACGAACCAGCAACGCTCAAGAGACGTCGAGGAAAAGGAGTCATGGTAGGTACGGGGGTCCTATGTCCCGCCGCGCCGCCCACATCCCACCATCCACAGGATCCCACAAACCGTGAGGCGGTATTTAAGCACCCAGCCCGCAATGCTCCACAGACGGGGAGGAAAAGGCAGGCACGTCAGGGGACGGGGCAAAAACCCAATCCCGCCGCGCCCCCCACATCCCACCATCCGCAGCAACTCAACCACCCTGAGGCAGCTTTTAAGCAAGCAAAGCCGCACTGCTCTAGAGAAGGCGAGGGAAGGGCAGGAGCGTCGAGGGACGACAAAGGAACACCAACCCACCATGCCTCCCACATCCCACCATCCAAGGAACTCCGCCACCAACAGGTGGCCTTTTAAGCAAGCCCGAACCGCAACGCTCCATGAAAGGTGAGGAAAAAGGCGGGCACGGCATGAGACTGGGCAAAAACCCATTCTTTCCAATGCCCCCCACATCCCACCGGTGAGGAAAAGGAATTACAGCGTCCCACCGCCATGCTTCCCACATCCCACCTTCCGAAGGAACTCAACCGCCGTGAGGCAGATTTTAAGCAGACGAACCCACAACGCTCCAGGGACGTTGAGGAAAAGGAGTCATGACAGGAACAGAGGCCCTATGTCCCGCCGCACCCCCCACATCCCACCATTCAAAAGAACTCAACCACCGTTGCGAAACTTTTAACCAAGAACCAGGACACCAACCATGCTCATCTATCATCATCCCATCCAAGTTATATCTGTCTAGTATCGCATCGTCTTTTTAGCAAGCCCTTGGAACCCGAAACCAAAATTGTGCGAGAGAATTCAACCCAAGCATATAGACGGGGCCCGTACATCAGCACCAACAAAATTCCACTACCAACAGGGAGAACTCCAAAGGGACAAGTGAGGGTCTTCAAGGTGGAGCTCACCCACCTGGGGATTCTTCGCTTGAGGTATAACCGAGGAGAAAGTCAGCCCTGGCACTGATTTAATGAGACCCGTCACAGTATCACCATCTTTCGATTAGTTTGTCCTTTACATGCGGGACCTGATCTTTGAGACAGGCATATGACTAGTGGAAGGATCAACCATGTAGCATCACCAACCACATCTGCAATGTTTGAGGTATGACTGAGCAGACCACTCAGACCCCAACACAAGCCCAAACCGTCGTCCCGAGCATTCAATTCCATTCGATTAGTTTGTCCTTCGTACATGCACAGCCTGATCTTTGAGACAATAATATGACTAATGGAAAGATCAACCGGGTACCATCACCAACCACATCTGCAATGTTTGAGGTATGACTGAGCAGACCACTCAGACCCCAACACAAGCCCGAACCATCTCTTCCCAAATCGACATGTTTCCCCTTAATTAGTCATCACCTCTGCATGACGCTCGTGTATCTTGCAGAAACAGTAGATACACATTCTCAAGCCACCCTTATGAACATCATCACCCAAGGCATGACTGAGGAGGAAGGCACCCCAACTTGTCCAATAATGAACCATGGAAATCGTTACCCTGTTGGTGTGAGTTTCTTAGGACCCAAATAACTCGCACGTGGCCCCGACAATGCGTTGAGCAAAGCACTCCCACCAATCATTGCCCAAGGCAGCTTGCTATGGTTCGCATGGAATATCACTGAATGAGAAATTTAGGAGCACGCTCTCGCATCCTGGTGATACCGACAGTTTCGCGCTTGAACCACTACCAAAATTCCACAACGCTCCAGAGAAGGTGAGGAAAAGGCGGTACAGCAAGGGACGACAAAGGAACCCAATCCCACCATGCCTCCCACATCCCAACATCTGCAAGAACTCAACCACAATCAGTGGATTTTAAGCAAAGCCCGACCCGCAACGCTCCATGAAAGGTGAGGAAAAAGGTGGGTACGACAGGACGGGGAAACAACCCAATCCCACCCATACCCCCCACATCCCACCAGTGAGGAAAAAGGTAGGAACGTCAGGGGATGAGGAGGGAAACCCCCATCCCGCCGTGCCTCCCACATCTCACATTCCGTAGGAACTCAACCGCCATGAGGCAGCTTTTAAGCAGACGAACCAGCAACGCTCAAGAGACGTCGAGGAAAAGGAGTCATGGTAGGTACGGGGGTCCTATGTCCCGCCGCGCCGCCCACATCCCACCATCCACAGGATCCCACAAACCGTGAGGCGGTATTTAAGCACCCAGCCCGCAATGCTCCACAGACGGGGAGGAAAAGGCAGGCACGTCAGGGGACGGGGCAAAAACCCAATCCCGCCGCGCCCCCCACATCCCACCATCCGCAGCAACTCAACCGCCCTGAGGCAGCTTTTAAGCAAGCAGAGCCGCACTGCTCTAGAGAAGGCGAGGGAAGGGCAGGAGCGTCGAGGGACGACAAAGGAACACCAACCCACCATGCCTCCCACATCCCACCATCCAAGGAACTCCGCCACCAACAGGTGGCCTTTTAAGCAAGCCCGAACCGCAACGCTCCATGAAAGGTGAGGAAAAAGGCGGGCACGGCATGAGACTGGGCAAAAACCCATTCTTTCCAATGCCCCCCACATCCCACCGGTGAGGAAAAGGAATTACAGCGTCCCACCGCCATGCCTCCCACATCCCACCTTCCGAAGGAACTCAACCGCCATGAGGCAGATTTTAAGCAGACGAACCCACAACGCTCCAGGGACGTTGAGGAAAAGGAGTCATGACAGGAACGGAGGCCCTATGTCCCGCCGCACCCCCCACATCCCACCATTCAAAAGAACTCAACCACCGTTGCGAAACTTTTAACCAAGAACCAGGACACCAACCATGCTCATCTATCATCATCCCATCCAAGTTATATCTGTCTAGTATCGCATCGTCTTTTTAGCAAGCCCTTGGAACCCGAAACCAAAATTGTGCGAGAGAATTCAACCCAAGCATATAGACGGGGCCCTTACATCAGCACCAACAAAATTCCACTACCAACAGGGAGAACTCCAAAGGGACAAGTGAGGTTCTTCTAGGTGGAGCTCACCCACCTGGGGATTCTTCGCTTGATGTATAACCGAGGAGAAAGTCAGCCGTGTCACTGATTTAATGAGACCCTTCACAGTATCACCATCTTTCGATTAGTTTGTCCTTGTACATGCAGGACCTGATCTTTGAGACACGCATATGACTAGTGGAAGGATCACCCATGTAGCGTCACTAACCACATCTGCAATGTTTGAGGTATGACTGAGCAGACCACTCAGACCCCAACACAAGCCTAAACCGTCGTCCCGAGCATTCAATTCCATTCGATTAGTTTGTCCTTTGTACATGCACAACCTGATCTTTGATACAAGCATATGACTAATGGAAGGATCAGCCAGGTAGCATCACCAACCACATCTGCAATGTTTGAGGTATGACTGAGCAAACCACTCAGACCCCAACACAAGCCCAAACCATCTTCCCAAATCGACATGTTTCCCCTTAATTAGTCATCACCTCTGTATGACGCTCGTGTATCTTGCAAAAACAATAGATACACATTCTTCGCTTGATGTACAACCGAGGAGA
>CAUJRU010001182.1:0-191159 GCA_963277665.1 Viscum album
ATCTTTCGTAAAATGATAATGTCCCTCATGAGTGAGTGTGGACTATGGCCTACCTGAAGCGATGTGATTTATTTATACTATTATTATTGTGTTTGGTAATATGTAGATATATAAACTATATATATGATATATATGATAAAATAAGTATTATAAAATGATTAATTTTCTTGTTATTTTCTTTCATTCCATCCATTGAAAAATAATAATAGCTTTCTTGTGTATGTATGGTGATCAATCCCCATAAATGGTGTAATAAATTTTCTTATCTATTATTTATAGATGAAAGAATATATATATATATTAAATATATTTCATAATTTTATCATGATTTGCATTCATTATATGAATTTGTAATTATCAATGTTCAAGGACAGGATCTATAAAATTGAAATTCTCATGAAAAAAATAATTAACACTATTAAATAAGAATTGTAATAAATAATTATTTAATAAATGGGTTTTTAAATATTATAAGTGAATAATATAATATATTATTAGTACATACATGAATACAGTATTGATATTTATAAATTTAAATTCATTATACATGAGGGTAAATAACATTAGGGAAATGTCTAACTCATGGTTAGATTTTCTTATCTTACATTTATTTAAGTCATAATTATGTTATATTCATCATTTATATTAATTTTGGGTTTTATATAATTATCAGGAATTTATTTTATAATTAATTCATAATAATAATTTGGAGTCATAAATACAAATATTTTTTTTATTTCATGAGGATATTATATGGCCATTACCTATTTATTATGGAATTTATTTTATGATTCATTTTTTATTTAGATTGTTTGGGAGTGACATTCGAATAATCAATTTTCATGATCTACCTTAGAATAATACATACGTTATTTATCCCTTCTTTTGAAAACCATTTTTCATCAATGCCTCTGTAATCTAAAAATTATATAATATTTAATCAATTCTATTATGAGTACATTGTGTAATATTTACCAATTATTAGTTTATAAATTATGGTTTTGAAATAATCTTCTTTATTAGTTTCCAAATGAGCTAATTTTTACTTTTCCCTAAAAATTAGAATGAAATATTAAATTTAACAATCCTGACATGAATGATATTTATCACTAATTTGATATTTTATTTCATTGGTGGAAAATTTACAATAATAAATGAGAAATGTGAATTAAAATTTAATTATTTATATTTAAACATGTTTTATATTTTAAATACATTATTTCAGTGTTAAAAGTATATTTCCTCATCAAATTTTACAAATCTTTGAATGGAATTTTTCATCTATGTTAACATTCTTTGATGTAACTCATGATTTAAGGGGGCTATAATCCATTAATGCCATCATCTATAATTCATATAATAACGTATGATTATGAATAGTTATTTATGATTCGATGAAAACAATTTCATCCCATGATTTAGGTTGAAACTTTAATGGAACCAAATTATATTCCCTCAATTATTCTATAATGAATATATTATAATATTTTGGAACACATAGGTATTATTATCATTATTTGATGGGAGGACCAAAATTATACATCACTCCAATGCATAGATTAATGATGGAAATATAATGGGATAAAAACTATTAAAATTTGTAATGAACCCAGTTCAATAAGGGTTTCTCCCCAATATTATATCCATGGAAGAGAACCTTGACTAATTATGATTTGTAATGAGGTATTAAACCGATTATACTATGATAATATTAAATGTGATCCTTGAATATAGAAATTATTTTTCATTCTTATTTTAATTCCAAAAGCTTATATAATTTTATAGTGTTAGGAATTAAGGGATATTTTTTTTTAATTTATTATTATTTTCTTTTGAAACACCATGAATTATAACATCACTCATAGATATTATCTATGATATAATGGCTAGGTTATTAAATTTTTATCAGAAGTTGTGATTCCCTTTTACTTGTGTAATTATTATGTGAACCTTAATATCCCAATTTTTACTTTTACAAACTATATGATCTCACAATTTCTTATTTTTCGATTCCCTTGGTTATAAATAATTGTTATATGTATGATATATCTAATAATTTTTCTGGTTTTGAATAATATAATGGGGAATAATATAGATATATTTTGAAAAAGTTGATCATGTTTCTTTATATTCAAATATAAATGACTAATATAATTTTGGTGTAGGTTATAATTTTATGAAATGAATATTCATTTTTCAATTTTCAATTTCTATTTACGAAAATTTTGTGTCATTATAATTTGATTTTTTAAGGATTATTTTAATTTGGGAACTGTGTTGGGAAATGTTTTTGGCGTAATACAATATATATGAGAATTCCATTTATTAAGGAAAAAAGAAGTGTGATTATATAAGAAAAACACCACATTCAAGATTTTATATACAGAGTGAATGTTAGGATAGATTCATCTAGGGGAAATAACTATGAAAGGAGTTAATTGAGTATATCTTATACATAATTACAGTGAATAGTGGGTGAGTGTGCCCTTATATGACATCTGATTGGTCAACTTGGGGGATAATTTTCAGTTATTTAAAAATTTATATAATATAAATTATGAATTATTTTAATATAATATGATAATTGATATCCAAGGTAAAAAATGTGGTTTCATAGATTCAAAAAATCATTCCATGATTTAGTCATACTAAAAATTATTTTTAATAATTATTTGTTTTCAAACTATTATTACAATTACCCACTCTGTGGTATTTGTTTTTGAACAATTATTGTAACTAGGGAGAAATTTGTTAAAACAGAACAAGATATAAAATGGAAGTATCATTCTTATGAAAGAAAAAGAAAATAATGACTTGGAAGGTGAATGATTTTTATTTTTCCTAATCATCATTTCTATTATATTACTAATAATATCAACATTGGTGAGATTCATGACACACCAAATAATTTAACAATGAAGATTTATAATGAACATGATGTGAAAAAGATTTATTTTCCTATATGTCATGTATGTTGGAAGTAGAACCCAATGGAATTCCTCTAATAGATGAGATGTTGTTTCGAGTTTGGAAAATATATACATATAGAAAATATTTTTCAAAAAAAAAGAAATATTGGTAAAAATAATGACTGAGAATAATGGTTTCTCTCTGATATCATTAATGGTTGATATTTGTTACTATTAAAGATATTTTTAGTGTGAGAAACTTTGTCTGAAGTGGAATGATTGAAAAAAGGGCCAAAACAATTGTATAATATTTTTTAAATTTTAACTATAAAGATACTATGAATGAAATCTGAATGAAATTTTGTATAAAGAAATAATGTAAAAATTTATAGTAAACAATATCATAAATAAGTACAATGAAAGAAGTGTTTATGTATTGGAATTTTATAGTTTGTTAAATTATTATTTTTATCTATTTAATTATTGTTATAATAATGATGAAACGTTTAATGAGTTTTATATATAATTATTTCCATTATGAATTTTCATGAATATATTGAATAATATTGATCATCAGGAAATGTTATTTAATGTAACGTTTATATTTCAATGAAATACAAAATATTAGAGTAAGTATAATCCTTAATTCATATCCATTTTTTAAAAAAATGATTAGTTTAGATAAAGAGATTTTTTTCCATGTAAATGAGATAGTATTGAGGATAGTGAAACTCATTGGTGATTTAATAGAAATGTGTTTAATTTTATTATTGATGGTGTTTACATAATTTTTTGATTTATAATTCATATTTTATAATTTGTGATATAATTTAAGGAATTAAAAGGGTCTTAATTTTTTGGATACATGTATTTTTTATGGACTATTTATGGAAAATAATTTTATAACAATGTTTTAATAGTATTTTTGATTAATTTATTAATATATTTAGAATGTGACTTTTAGATATACTTTATATTGTTTATGAGATAAATGTTATGTTGGAAATTTGCAGACCCTCTTCAAATTTTTGGGATATTTAATTTGATCATACATTTTTTCGAAAGTTGTTAAGGTTAACAACACATAGAATGGTTTAGGATTAATATTTGGTATTAATTTTTTGAAGATAAATTATAATTTATCAAAATAGAAAATCTGTGATAATGATTTTGGGATTAGTATATATGTAGAGACATGAAGTATGTATGACATTATTTTAGGGATCATATGATCTATTAAATTTAAATGTTATTTTTTTAGTCATGATATATTTATCTTGAATATTAATTTCCTAGAGTAAGTGATGAAGTGAAAACTTATTGAAGTAGAATGAAATGATGAAAGTATTCTTATGATATGAAAAAATTCATTTAATTATACCTTTTCATGTTTTTAATCATCATAATAAAACAAATTTATCATCATTATGAAAATGATCATGAAATAAAGTATTATCCTTTCACCTTCATTTAAACTAAATCAATTTCCATTTCACCCATAAAATATTCATAGAATTCAAGGTTATTAAAATTTTCACTACCATGTTATCTACAACTAACTATTATTCCTCGTACACTTTTTTCTCTTCTATGTAAACAATTTTACTTCTTACCTATGTTCTAAATTTCATGGAACATCATTAACAGTTACTTCATGTAAACCATATGTTTCCCACATTCCATTTTCAAATGACGTTTTATTATCCCAAATTGTGATGTGTTTTTTCAAAAAAGGATTTTCATATGTCATAAATTTAAACACCTAGAAAAAATTACATGGTAAGAATTTATTTATTTAGGGGAATGAAACTAACAAAAATATAAGGTAAAAGAAAAATAACAATAATATTTTTAATACAATGGTAGACTAAGAATTAGTAAAATTTCGATATATTATAAAAATATTGTTTAAATTAGTAGATAATTTGGTGGGTATGAATATGAGTAGATAAATAAAGAAATTATAATGTTCGTGGTAAATGAAAAATCATCTAATAATTCTTACATAAAAATAAAACAGTTATTATTGATGTCATTTTGTAAATGAAAATGAAAATTCTCAAAAAAATTATTTTATAATATTCTATTTATTAGAAAAAAACAATTTCTCAATTTTTTAGAAATTTTATTTTATAAAGTGAACATCATTTTTATTATTTGAATATAAAAAATATCTGTTGGTGGAAATTTGATAATTTTCTAAATCGAGTGATTTAACAATAAATAGATAAAAAAGATATATTTGAAATACTTCTATTTCCATTCATTAAATCATAAAAATTAACACTACCTTTATGTAATTTATTTATTATTGAAGTGATATAAAGTCTATTTAATTTATTATTATCTAATATATTCTATATGAATCAGTAAAATTAATTATGTTTTATTTTATAGCTTGTATGCTTAAAACAAATTTTTTAAAAAACAGTTTATTATATGATTTTATGTATTTACATTAAAATATAATTTTGTTATTTATTGAGATGTAATTCTCAGAAAAATATATCATATCTGGAATCATGAGGTTCATATTTTGAAAATACATCCATTTTATTTTTTTGGTCATTATAAATAGTAAATGTGAAAAATATTAGTTACATCTATAAGGGTAAAATTGGTATGATGTTGTAAAAAAAGCATATAAAGTCTAATTTTTTCCAAAAAACATAGAATTATTTAATTTTATTAGATAAATTATGTGTTCATCATAAAAAATCGAATATAATAAATATTGGTGTAATATTTCTTTAATAATGAAATTTTTATTATTCGATGTAACGAAAGATTCAAATTTTCCCTCTATTGAATTTAATATCACTGAAATTATTCAATAACGATGTAAAGTGGAATAATTAAATCATTAATATATATTTTAAATAATAAAAAATGGGGGTTTAATGTTTATTTATTGATAATTTTTACTTATTTATTAATTACCCTAAATATTATTGCAACATCATCGCAATATTCATTTATATCATACATAAATACATTAAATTATATTTAAAATTTTGAAATTAATATAATTAGGGTGAAGTATTGTGTCCTATATTTTTTTTGGGAAAATAATTTTTTTGGCTATGTGATGTTGGTTTATATTGAAATTTATTGACCATTTTGTTGTTCTCAAAGTAAATTTAAGTAAATTGTTCATACAATGAAAATTCTAGTATTTTATGACAGTTTTATTAAATTAGTATTTCTACATAAAAATGTAGAATATAGACATATAAAATGATAATGGTTCAAAAATAGAAATCATTACTAATTTAGGATCCAATTTATTCATATAATAAAAATTATAACCCTTTATCATTGAAGAATTCATTATCATGGTTATGATTAAAATTGGTAAAAGAATAGGTCAATCTAAAAGATAAGGTATAAAATAATACAAAAAACTCTCTATAAATCATCATATATTTTTTAGACCATATCCTACTTCACATTAAAACCATTTCCAATTTGAGGCACTTCTCATGAGAAATAATTAATTATATTTGATTATTTTTATATATTACATGCGGATCCTTTCACACTCTTATAAAAATACAACTCATATCTCTTTTATTTACTCCATATTGAGATATCTAGAATTACAACCCATTAAAATTAACTAATAAATATTTTTAAACACTAATTAGAGGGTTTTTCTATTATATAAGTCTATTCTAATTGTATTTCAAGAAGGATCTAAAGAGGTCCAACCAAATGACAAGTAATTTTCTTTCCCACCATCCTGTAATTTATATATATTTTTATTATTCTAAATTTATTGTATCCCCAAAAGAATATAAGAATAATTACATTAAATAATATGATATTTTAATATTATTATAGATACACCAATATCCACCCTCAATTCCATCAAATGGGAAGTGATTGTGTTAGTCTAGCATGTGTGTGGGCTACAACATCTACATAGCGATGCAAATCATTTTCCAACAAAATCCATTATTAATACTAATTATGTTAGTTTTAATGTTAATATAATATACTAAGGACAATATTTTTCTTCTATATTTTTACTATCATATATAAATCCTTACATATCAATCTGTTGGTAAATTATAACATCGCTCATCCGGACGTGTAGAATATTACCACCATGAAACAAGGTGATTCATTATTTAATTCCACATATCATGGATATAAATAAAGATATTTTGTAAAAATATAAAAAATATTTATTTTATAATAATTAATTTTTACTGATTAATTTTTATTTACCTTTATTTCTTCTCATTCACCAAAGGGTGAAAGTTTCATTCATTCATACATACAACATATTGTATCCCTGAATTGTGTAATGAATTATTCATTATCTAACAATTATTAATGTATATATATATATATAATAAAAATACATTATATTTATATCATGATCAAAATTATTGATATTGTGGAACCATGATACAATTATAAGTACCAGAACTACCAACCCAGAATTCTATTGAAAAAATAATAATTAACACTCGGAAATGACAACATAAATAAATAATTATTTAATAAATGGGTATTGAAATTATATATGTGAGTAATATGAGATATTATAATATTTTCATCAATAAATTATAGAATTATGATACTTTGAAATATATTATATATGGAAAAAATAGATTTTTAAGCAAGTCAATTTTTGGGTAAGGGATTCTTGACTCACTTTAATTTTTTCAATACATATTAAATATTGATTAATAATTTAAAGCGTGTGGTGTATATATTACCCCTCAATTGATTTTACAATAATTTCATAAACATTATAGAAATTTTAAAATTCATATAATATTCTCTCATTAATGATGTTCTAATAAAGATATTTCCTACATAATATATTTATTTTATAATATAAGTATTTTGGAAGATTGATTTTTTTATTTTTTAGATATTGAACATTGATTCTGTACCTCCCAAAAATATCATGAATTTTTTTCTAATCAGTTTATTTATCAAGAATCCATTTTTCCATTCATTTCACTCTCTTTATGTACCTAGTATACAAAAATTTTATTTTAACAAAAAACCTACATTATTTGTCTCTCTAGAAGAAAACCAATTGTTATCTAGGTTAGTGTATTGTAAAAATTCATTCAATAATAATATTACTATTATCCTAGGATTATTTAGAGTAATATTTTCCCATTTATTAATTTTATAAAAATGTATATACGAAATCATTTTATCATTATCATAATGAGGCTCTCTTTTCATTGTATAATAATATATAAAAGAAAAAATTTATTGTACACTACATGATAAAAATTTCATGTTGTTTTTAACACTCGAGTATTTTAATAATCCTTTAAATGTTTCAAATGAATGTTTTAATGAAAAAAATATACTTAATATTTCAAAAAAATTACATTTTAGAAAACTAATTTCAAGGATAAATTTGTATTTTTTACGATAAATGTTCCAGTAATCCTTTAAATTTATTTTATATACATGATAAAATATAAATTATTTAAAAAATATTTATTTTTTAGTTATGATAAAATGTTACCATCCAAATTTAATATTTGGATGGTTTATAATTATAGGGACTTAAACATGATTATGTAAAACCCATTTCCCTCCCATGGGTTAATTAATTAATGGTGAATCCATTAATTTTTTTAATTTTCCCTGAGTAATATTATTATTAATTTTTTGTATTCTTTTGGAAAAAATAAGTATAAATTTATTATGTAAAGTGTTGTATCTTATATATAGGCTCTAAATGTATTGGGTAATAATGGATATCTCATGAGATAATAATAAATGTATTGTGGTGTTAATCTAGTTTACTGACAACCTCTATCCATTGTGGTAGTCTTCAGAGGGAACTATTACTAAATATATAATCAAATGTGGAAAAATACCAGTTCACTTTGATAGTATATTAAGTGATCCTTGAATATGAAAATTATTTTCCATTCATACAACTATGTCACAAACATATGTCTTATAATAAGGTTATTAATTAATGGGTGAGGTTATTTGTTTCCTATATGATTCATATATTCTAAAATACCTATATTTATGAAATGACTCATTATTATGATTTATGATATGTTAGGTATGGTTTTCAAATGTTACAATAATCTTCATATAAACTTATTCTCAATTTATTCTCATGTGATCATTAACATCCCCTATTTTTACCTTTACTAAGAATATGAGCATACCCTTTCGTATATTTCATTTCAATAGGTTATCAAAATATGGTTTCTATCTATTATATATATGAAGGATACTAGTTATAGAGAACATAGTGGTAGATTATATAGATATATTAGGAAGAATTGATTTTTATATCAATTTTCCAGTGATACAAGGCCAATATAATTATAATATGTAATAGAATGTTATGAATTGAGTATTCATCTTTTATAATGTAACATATAGATATGAAAAGTATGTTTCACTATAATTTTAAAAACATTTCATCTTTTTTAGTTTACTAGGGATATTATCTATTGATATCATCAACCTTCTTTGTCTTTAGGACTTAAAATAATTACACATGACATGTTTCATGGAATATGACTCTTTTATATTAGTTAATTATTCTATGATGGAATTATTATTGGTTTCATGTTCATGTAGGAAAAATATATGTGATTTTTAAATAAGTTATTGTTGGTCCTTTAATTATATATCCATTTAATGAATTGGATTATTAATTATATCATATGAGATGATGTGAATTTAATGTGAATAAAATATTTTAATTGTCTCTATCCACTATATCACTAGTGGGATCAAAATTATATATAAATCCAATGAATATTTTGAATCCCTATATATCATTTTTTAACACCTCAGGGGATTATGAGTACATACAACCATCAATGTGATTCTATATACCTTGTGATGTTGGTCTTGGTAGAGATATATTAACCTATAAATTTTTTTATCTTCTTATGCATGTTTAATTTTATCATGATATAACTTCATGATATGAAATCATGTTATGTTATCTTTTCAGGGATCAAGATTACAGACTCCTATTTAGAAACATTAATTTCACATGTGTTATGGAATACCAAAATCCTTATACAATGTGTCTTAATTATGCTATATGTTTTATCTGGAATGATTATCTTATGTCTTTCTCGTACACATTTTTTTATGATATCATACCCATATTATCATATTTTTCAAACATATAATCATTGAATATTTTTTTTCTTATATTCACACCTTACTGATCATTAAATTTCATTATTTGATATGTTTCAATTAATCATTTTATGAATAAAATTATTTTCTATTATATGTCAATATGGGATTCATGTGTAAATAAATGTTTTGGGATAATCATAAGAATGTTTTTTAAATATGTTTTTAATGTATAAAATCTAAAAATAACCTAAACATATATGTTTGGGGTATGATTGTTTGGGATATGAACTGAGTATTCATCAAAATAAATTTATTATATTTTTAGGTTATGGTTGGGTCATCTATTAACAAAACAATGTAATATTAATCATAAAAATAATTACAGGAATTAATTAACAAATAATGTAATCAATAAAATAAAAATAAACCTATATTATAAAAAACATCGTAATATTTATAGTGATTACTATCTTTAAAGGAAATAATCAACAAATTCATCTCATATGACCAATAACCAATCAAATAGATGAACATGTACCCAATATCCAATCAAAAAACGTGTTTATTTTATCTATATATATAATTGAAGGATGTTAAATGAGTTACCATCAAGTTCAAGTTCCCATATATATTTAAAAGTAAACTATAAAATATAATAGGATAATCATGTTTCAAAAAATAAAAATTATAATTAAATAATCAATATATAGGTGTCCCGAACGAAATTTTCTAACAAGATGATAAATTTATGAAAAATATATTTCGAATAAATTTATGTTCTTTGATTGGTTTAGTAACACGGAATAACATGTTTTAATTAACAATGATATACTCTTAATATTATTATTTGAACTTGAAAATGATAACCTAAAAATGCATCATTATTGTGTGAATGTGAAAAAATATAAATTGAAAATTAATCATAATGGTTTTATTTAAATAAATTAATTTTATAAATATGTACATAATTTGAAATTTTTTATTTTTATGCTATGAAAATATTTTCTCTTTAGTAAATTATTTGTATTTCGTTTTTTGATATTTAGTAAATCTACTTCATGATAAATTTTTATAATTTATGTATAATAAATTTACATAATTTTTGGAGTCAAAAGGTAAAAATTATATAAGGGATACTTGTCTGGAATTTTTTGGAAAATTTTAATTTATCCGTGAATGGTGAAATTTATTTAATTTTATTAAAAATATCAATTTTCGTAAAAATAATGTACAAGGATCAATATTGTTTAAAAGGGAAAAAAAATAAAATGAATGTTTTTATTTTATTTATAAATGGAAATAAATAATTGTAATCAAATTCATGTTTTATATTTATATTCCAACATTCTTTATATAAAAAAAATTTCTCTTTAGAGAGCCTATTTTTAAACATGTATATGGGTTTAATTTTAAATTAATATGATAATTTTTTAGTGAATGATATTTTTTCAATAGGGTTCGTATTTATAATTATAAAAAATAATATTAAATAAATACCTCCACTTATTTTTTGGTAAAATTAAATTATTAAAATAGTAAAAAGTAATTATCATGGTTAAGGTTAAAATGTTTTGATAGGATTGTTACACAAAACATATAAGTGGTAAAATGACCTAAAAAATGAAAATAAACCTAGTGGACAGCCATATGGCGAACATTATCTCATTTAATCATCCATAATTAACTATTTATCATCCTAGTGGCATGTTGAAAACATGGTTACATTATTTTCTTTTCAAATATTTCTAGTGTGTCCACTACCGCACATATAAAATCGAGTTTCATTTCCTCTCCTCTTCACACATCTGAAATCATTTTCTATAGAAAATATTTGATGAATTCCATTCCGTAAAAACCTAACCACTTTATACATAAATTATCTTTATTATTAAATAAATTTATAAAGGATTTTGGTTCTAACCTAAGGAGGTTGTCTGAATAAGTGTTAATGTTCATAACATTGAAATATTTATTTCATTTTCTCCCCACATTTTCCCAATCCCCTTAAACAATGATGATATAATTTCATCAATATGTCCCATATTCTATTATTTTATTTTCTTAGTAGAATAAAATAAATACAAATAATATTTAATCAGAAATAAAATTAAATCATTGTTAGTTTGTATGGTCGACTATTGCGTCATTGAAGGTTATTTAAAGTATTTTTTAAAATTTAATCGTTATTTCAATTAATAATTATTTCAAATGTTCGTGGAAAATACATTTCCATTTTATATAAAATCCCTTGATTTTATTAATGATTTTTTCTTCATATGATCCAATGATACCATCCTTATTATTTCAATTGATGGTTTGTGATAATTACTTAACAATGATTATGATACTTTTTCCTTTTTAAATGTTATTCTATAATATATTGAGGAAGTATTTATTAATATTTAATCTATTCAATCTGTTATGATATGATGACATGTTTTTGAAACATGTTTTATTTTATTATATCTTATATGATGAACATTTTATGATCTACTTGAATATGTATTTATTGTCTTATTTATTTTAAGGATTTTTCTTTTATAATCCTCAAATTAATTGGGTAAGTATTGGTATGTAATGGGATAAAAATCATTGAAATTGGGATTGAACACAATTTAATGAAGGACTCTATATAGTATGGAATTATTGGGAATAAATATTGATTAATATTCTAGATTGGTGAGTGAACACATTACACTGTAAAATCCATAGTTGGAACTCTTTACTAATAAGGATATTATATTCTCTTCTTATGTGTGCTCCACTAATATATCTCTTATTACAACATAATGTTACCATAGATCATGTAAATTGATTAATTTTTTACACACGTCTGAGAAATAAATATATTTCTTCCAAGACTCAAGTTAATGATTTTGGATATGAATGTTATAGTTCAAAAATATTGTTGTAATATTATCATACCCTTTTTAACATGTTCTATTAATATCTCCCTTAATTACCCTTACTGAGCATTTGATGTGATTCCATCATTAGTTTCTATTAACTATGTTATGAATAAATGGATTATGAATAAAATGTTTCAGAAATTTACTATGTATAATAAACATAGTCTGAGATGTTATAGTTCAGTTTTAAACTAGTTGTTTATGTATCTTAGTTTCTGAATTAACTATAAAAAATTATTTAGACAAGGATTAAAATGTAATATAATGAATATTAATGTAATATAAATTTATATGTTGGTTTGAATATTGTGGGTTATTGTAGTTGGTATTAGATGATGGTTTAGTTAATATTAGGGAATATCTAAATAGAAAAAAATTACTGATAACCATAAGATGATCAGGTAAGAATATATCTGGAAATTTTATTGAAGGATAGAGTGACTAGTTTTAGATAAATTATATCCTACTATAGATACAATATGTTGATGAAAATCTATCCCAATTTTATGTAGTGGTAATAAAACATATAAGGGAGTGATTATATAGACCAATTCATCACCTAGAGCATGGAAATGGTCCTTACATCACACATGGTTTTACAATCCTATGGGATATATTTTTTAAATTAAAAAACGCTTTACAAACTATCAGGAAGGATTTGAATAATGACAACGAATGACCAAGGAAAATCCAAATATGTAAATTGAATATAATGTTTTCTGATTTATAATTCCAATACATGTATTTTCATAATTAGTTAGTTCCCCGTTATTATTTATGTTTCTGGAACAATGGTTTTTTCCTTATTCAATGAATGAAACATGAATGAACTATAATAATATTGAGTGTCATAGAAAATACAATTAGTTTTTTTTATGCAACCAAATGTTTGGTTGGAGGAATAAATAATAAAATTTCAGTGCTCAAAAAACATTCTTGAAAATGTATTATTTTTAACTTCTAAATGATAAAAGTATAGAAGAATGTTATATTTATTCCATCATGAGGATAGTTCCACATATATTTAGTGGTTTTGTTGATCCACAAGGTGATGTGAATTGGATTAGTAAGACTGAAAATATAGTTTCCTAGATATAATTTTCTAGTAACAAAAATAATATTGTTTGTATATAATTTTGATGGAGAAATGAAAAATTAGAAGAATATTCTAATAAATACGAGTAAATAAGATGAAGATTAATCCATGAAATTCATTGATTTTAAGAATAGTTTTTTTGATAAGTTCATTCCTTGTAGTATCATGTGGAAATTGTGAATGAATAAACTGAGTTAATTTAGATAGAAGATGAATCCATTGGTATGTATGATATGAATATTACAATAACTATTTGGTATCACTATGTTATTATAATCCAACTGTAATTTATTTTTGACCAATTCTTCCATGGCATAAAACATAGTCCCCAAATGGCGTTCTCCATAAGGTACATTAGTAACTATGTTAAATTCTTCTGCTGTTCTATTAAGGTATAAATAGATATTGTAGTTAACCATAAAACACTTGGTTTTATAATATAACAAATATATCATTCAATGTAAAATATAAAAATCATTGTGAAAAGAAAATGATATTTCATTCATTCTCAACGTGTGGAAGGAAACATTGAGTAAATTTTCATAATGTAATTGGTATGTGTTATAAGTTTGAGATGGAATTTCATATACAATAATTATTTAAAAATTTATTCTAAGAAGTTATATAATGATTAAAATGTAATGAAAGATCCATATAATTCATGACCCACACTCAATTGATTGAAATGGAAGGATTATGGGTGTTATGCTAACCAGTTCCACAATATGAAAGTTGATGATGAATATCATTTTCAGCAACATCCTATATTGGGATATGAAGGGAAATCACATGAAAGTACTATTTTATATGATCAATCCAAAATACTGTTGGTAATGGTAAAAGTACCAATCAATCTAAAAATAGTAATATCCTATTTGAATATGGGTTTACCCAATCACTAATATTTAAGGTGTTTGATAAAGGTATTAACATTACTTGCTAATTGATGAGATGTTTAATTATTAATTAACATCTCTGAATGGAAGATTATTTCATCTCAAGAATGTTTTGATTCTATAATTGATGTGTTTGAGAATTTGATTGCAATAAAATCATATTATTCATCCGACGGTTGAATTTGAGGTTATCATATGAATGCTGTATATTTCATGACATAAATACCATATCAATTTTCTAGGATGTGAAGTCACATTTTATTTTCCATAACAACATATGATTATCTATCAATATGATTATAAATTTTATTTTTTTTCAGATCCACATCCATTGTGTGGGTACTGATTTTTATTATGAAGGGTGTTTATATCAGGTGGTTTGGGAGAAAATAAATGTCAATTATATATGAATTTTATAAGAGTTTGTTCAATTCTTTATTGAAGTTTTTCCATGTAATTAATAAAACATTGTCTTTAGTTATCAGTATAACACATACATGATGCTAAACCAATTTCAATGAATACCTTTAAAACAACCCTGATTGAGTTTTGGTAATCATAGATGAATCTATTTGATAATCATGACAAGGAATACATTTTCTATAGAGTCACCTTGGTGTGAAATATTATTTTTAATGAATTATGGATTGATGTGACTCTAAATTTGTTATTAATAGATGAACAAGATCAAAACGTAGAATATGTATTATATATTTTATCATGATCAATTTTTTTTATCAATGTGAAATATATCAATGATTTTCCATTATTTACTTTCATTGTAGATATCATCAATTGAGGGTCATAAAGGATTGAATATCCATGGAACATTTTTAGTAAGATATGGATGTTTTGTGAATATATTGATTTTATTAGGCCTTTCTAATTCTCATACTACCATCATGGATTTATTAATATTTTATTTGGAGATTAACTTTGTTAGTTTATAGTAGAGTTTATATATTATATTCTCATTTAGTAAATGGGTAAGGAATGTAATGGTGATAATAAGATAATTGTACAAAATTCAATGACGAAGGATAAAATATATTAAAAAGATCCAATCATGTGAAATTTAGCTATAAATAGTTTCATTTTGTGTTTTATATAATCCCAAGAGAGGGATAATAGGTAGATCCCTCAATGATGGAGGCTATTAGAAATTGTCCCAAACCAAAAATAGTGGATGAGAGTATAATTATCATGGTTTATCATGATATTATCAAATTTTTGTATAATTTACCATTTATATCTAATCCATTCACCATGTTAACCCATATGTGTGTATGGTTCATCTTGAAAAATGAATGTGAAAATTTTTTCAAATAACTAAGCAGAATATTATATAATTCATCTATTTTTACATTACCTTAAAATGATTAAGGGTTTATAATATATAATTATTCATTAGTGAATGTGTTAGTATAAATTATCTTGTATAATTACATAGAAATTGTTTATGCCTCGTGATAATTGATGTTTTACTCGATAAATTTCTCAAGTCTTACTTTGAAATTAGTTACAGTAATTTTGAATTATATTTTTTGATGCATTGTAATTAAAGAGAATATTGTGATATATATATATCGATCATGGTGGCTGAATGTATATATTAAAATAAATTGTGTTGAATATGTTCTGAATAAGATTGTTAGAGATGAATAAATATTACCACAACTCAATGTAATACCAACCTTGGAAACCAAATTACATAGTCGATGTTTTGAGTAAAAATGATCATACTAGATTATATATAATAAGGATAAAAACTTTTTATTATATATTAATTCTGAATAGAATAGATACTTAAACCATTAATGAAAGATAGAAATCATAACTTTTAAAATAAGTGATCAACTATATATACAAGGTGGAATGAATAAGTCTAAAAGGATTATATGGACCTTTAATAGAAGGTTATAAATGTCATTGAGTTTAACCTCAATCATGATGTAACAATAAAGTTAAAGAACAATTCATGTGTTTATATAAAACAAATTTGAATAATGAGATATTAAATAATGGTCAATGTTCACCATTATTTATTCATCATTGAAGTAAATTTTTTATGGATGTATGAAAGAGTATTCCTAGTGGAATGGATTGGAGAGAGATATTACTATGTATGTATCTTGGTTCTCTAAATGTTAGAATGTTAACTCTGAGAGTAATTTAATAAGTGTAATTTACAACCATTACCCATAACCAAAAGAAAATGGGAAAACATGACATTTTATTTTATATATGGACTCCACAATACATCTAAAGCGAATAATTCTATATGGGTTTTAGTATCTCTCCTTATAAATTCAGTACCCTTTATCATTGTCAGATATTATTTACCATTGATTTATTTCATGATAAAATAAATTATCTAAGTGGTAAGGTTTCATAGAGTACAAAATTTAATTATATTTTATTAGGATCTGAGTTTTACCTCGATGTTCTAACAAATTAATTAAAAATGTCTTGATAGAGAGTTCAGTATGAACACTACAATTTATATTCAGATAGATTTTTTCATAGAAAACAAGGAGTCCCCTAATAGAAATGTAGATATCTTATTCTATTGATTTAAACAGTTGTTCAGATCAGCACATTCCTCTAGTTAAGGATTAAATAAATAGTAAATTTCACTCAAGAATTCAATGAGATTCTTATTAATAAATAAAGAAACATGTGTATCCCTCCAACATACTTGGTCGAAGATGGAGAAAGAAACATATTGGGACTTGATATAGTTAACTAAATAAAAGATATGGTTGTATCCTTTCATTAACAAATAAGGGAAGAAAAATGGTGGTTATAATGTTATACATATAATCACTAGAAAGATATATTATTTAATGTTGGTGATAATATTTTTTTGTTTACTTCTCCATTGAATAATGTAATAATATTAAGATATAATGGAAACATAATTCTTTTATATATCAATCCTATAAAAATTTATGATCATATTAGGATGGTGGATTATTTATTAACACCTCGACATGAAATCTCTCAATTACAAGATATGTTTCACATATATATCTAGAAAACATTCACATTGTATCCCTAACATGTACATAATTCAAATTTCATTCTACTGGTATAAAATAATTTTAATGGAAAAACTAGAAATGATTCTAGTTTATTGATATAATGATATATGATAAAAGATATGTCTCCTAGTCAATGTTCTGTGGTGAAATAGAAAATTTTATGAAGCTATGTCGGAAACATGGTATTTGATTATGTAGAAGTATTTTAATCTTTTTTTATTGAAGTGATAAATTTTGAGGTTAAAATTCATCAAATTACGGGTATAATTTGACTAAACATGAATTAAATGATTCACTTTCTATTAAATTTTTTTTGATAGTTAGTGATACATGAAACACTATGTTTTATTAAACCATTATATTATGTTAATGATATTATATAAAATGAGATTTTATGTAAATGAAAATAAATTTAGTTGTATGAACAAAAATGACCGAATTTTTAAAATTATTGATAACAGTTATATATATATTAAACATATACATAATTACGAATTTATCTTTTAGTAATGTCTTTAAATGTTCAAAAAATATATTTTCTCAAAAAATAATTTCTATTAATTTTAGTGAAAAAAATAAAATACTTTTTTAGAATTCTAAAAAAATTATTTAAATAATTTAATATCATTTTTGGAATATGAATATAAATATTTTAATATGGTGAATATATGAAATTTTTATGAAATGATTTTTTTCACATAATAATGAAATATAAAGATTTGTAACAATAACATGTATTTTCACTAATTTTTTTTTAAAAAATATAACTTCATTAAAATGATTTTAGAAGTAATTTAATTTAAGTTATTATATTATTAAAATAATATGGTTCATTAGAATAAAAATATTTTTTAAATATGGTATTAAAAAATTCTATACTTAGTAAAATTATCTGTTTGGAAAACTACTTTTTCATTATGTATACGGGTATAATTTTTAATTAAAATTTTTTAGATATGTGAAAATATTTTTAGAAAATGTATTAATTATTTTTAATAAGATTAATTTATATGAATTAATTAGGTAAATTTTTTTTTTCAATATGGATATTAAAATCATTAAAAAATTAATTTCCATTGTTAATAGTTAAATCTCGTTTAACGAGTGATTAAACTTAAATGATTACGGATAAATTGGCCTAGAACATTAAAAGAAATAAATTCATTAATATATTTTTTTAAAAAATCATATATTTTTAAATAATTATACTATATAGAGACCTATGGATTGGTAAAAATGTGGGAAAAGATTTTTATTTTAAAAAAATCCATATGTGTGCACTCCCCCACTAAAAAAAGGCTCCCACTCTCTTCTTTCTTTATCACAACTAAAAATATTTGATTCAATGTTTTATGAACCAAATTAATTTTATATGTCTCTCTATACATCATAGTGGAATTGTTATCATTAAAAAACATACCTAACAAGTCTTTTTTGGTTAACCTATAGAGGTTGTTTGATGAAGAGTTAGCATTCATAACTAATAGTTTTTATTATATTTGTTCTTACATCAACATAAACTAATATTAAAAATGATTTTATAATAACTTTAATGTCTATAATATACTGATATTTTAATATGTTACTGTAAGAATTTAAATTTCTCTCATCATCCAATAAATTTTAAAATGAAAATGTCGATCATGTGTGAGGTGGACTATATCGTTGTGGACAAATGTAATTCTATTTCCATCACTACCTATCAAGGATGGAAATAACGAATGATATAAATTAAATAAAATATATTGATAAAATAATTATACTTCTGTAAATATAATATCATATATACCTTTTTACTTTTCAATCACCGGAATACGATAATGTCAGTCATGTGTATGGAGGCATACTTTATCATTTAGCGAGGGGATTCATTGTTTCCCATATAATTTACATGGATAATAATAAGTATATATTTAATAAATACCTTTAATATATTTGATATAAAAAAACTATATAATGTTTATATTATATTTAAATTAATTTCATTCCTATGTCAAAAAAAGTATTCAATGAGCATGCTTACGTATGACCTACCATCTCTGTGAACAATATAATTTATTTTTTATCACTATATTTTATGAATTAATATAAATAAAAATATAATGAATACATTTGATATTTATATAATCATTTACCTTATGTAGATGTTTGAAACATGATAAAGGTAAAAGGACCTAAATTACAGAATGAAAACATACATGAAAAATAATGTTGTTATTACCAGAAATAAGATTTAAACAAGGAATAGTTGTTAAACCATTAATAAGAGGTCATAAAGAAATCATATATGTTTTTATTTATATAATTACTGTTCAAAAATAGTTTGATAATTACTGTATATTTTTTATATGATGTTTTAATGTGTATCAATTATGAAAATACATAATGAAAGGAATTTTCCCCTCACTTTTATTTATGTGGGACACATGCCTTATAAACCACATGATTCTTTTTGTGCTTTATATACTACCAATGAATGAATATTTTGATAAATAATATAAAATTATAGGATATATATATATATATTTAATTCATGGATACAATTATTCAATATATAATAAAGTGGTAAATTTTATATGTTTCAACTACATTGTTTATCACTGTTCATTATGATTTATTTCCAATGATGAAGTATTATGACATGTTTCATGAGAAATAAATTAATTTTATTCTCATTTAGATATTTATTTAAATAAAATGTTTTTCATAAATTTTCAATTCTTTATATGTTATATGTATTAAAATAATTTATTTAAGGAAACTGACTTTATATCTTTATTTGGTTGAAAATAAATTTCTTTCTTAGTCCATGATTTGTAAAAATGGTTTCATGAATTTTTTTAATTTTACTAATGATTGTTTAAATAATTTTTTTCATATATTTTTTAATTTTTATAAAATATTTTTAAAGTAATTCTGTAGTATTTTTTCAAAGATTATCATCTTGAATTTTCACTGAAAATGATAATGGAATCATAATTTTAACTCGTACGTCAAGAATTATATTTTTCAGTGTCATGAATTTTAAATTATTTAAAAATACAATTAAAAATTTAATATTTATTTTCATTGAAATTGTTTTCTAAAATGATTGGTTTTTTTTTTGGTTTTTGTTAATTTTTTCAAATTTCGAATGATATTTTACTCAACAAATAATACATTTGATTATTCATAATATTTTTTCCCTCTATGATGATATCCGTTGTGGATACATTATTTTTAATAGTTATTTGATCTAATGATACCATCATTACTATTTCTCAATATGTTTTATGATTATAAAGAAATTATATTAATGAATATAACTCCTTTTATAGGGTTATTCTATGATAAATTGATGAAATTATTATAAAACATGTTTCTCTTCTTTAGGTCATACTATGATTAATTGTTTATGAAACCTATTTCTTATCATGGTTCTGATATTATGAATTTCTTATGCTAGTTTTGTACATTTATGTATGATTTTCATTATATTATTAGCGAAAGTAATGTATCCCTCTAATGAATTGGGTAATTTTTTATTTTTCATGAGAGATAAATGTATAAATTGGAGAGTAAATATAGTTTAATAATGAACATTCTCTATTATGATTGACTTGGGAGTACACCTTGACTACTACATTCATTTTGCGAGTTACCCCATTCAACTATTATAGCATTGGTAGTAATACAAGACTACTATAGACATATATTTTAATGCTTATCTATATTCCACAAATCTATGTCATATGCCACCATTATATTCTCATGGATAGTGTAAAATGAATCTGTAATTATTAATGTCAGATTAACTAATATGATTTATTCCATGATATATGTTTATAATTTATGATATATAGGGTATTCTTTTGAAATTTAATTCTCATGTCCCTATACCCTTATGCTTGTGTTATGATGATATCTCCCTGGTTTAACCTTACTGAGCATATGTGAATACCCTATCCTATGTTACCATTCCCTATGTTATGAGGAAATTAATAATGTATAATGTGTATTGGTACATAACTAATAATGAAAAACACTGTGATAAATTATATAGTTCACTTTAAAATTAGACGTTCATTTGTTCATTTTTATGGAACTAGACCTAAATGGTTTTTACATCGGTTCTTATGTTTTTAATAAATATTTCTCTTATATTATGTGATATTAATCATTGAAAATCATTGCTAATTATACATTTCCATATCATTCATCCCACTAGGAACTACTCATAGACCAATTTATATTTAAATCATCATTATCTATTTATTAACTTTTTTGATATGCCTAATATTCATACAAAAAATATACCATGTGATCTTCAAATAATATATGGAATTATTCTATTATTTTCTAGTTGATAAAATGTACCCAACTTTACTTCAAAAAAAAATTCCGTACAATATATCAATACTTTCTTGTATAAAAATAAAAATGCCTACAACATCCATGAAATGACCTCAAATTAAATTCATTTTATATATATTTTAATCTATTTTGACACATGTGTGAAATAAAAAATGTAAATGTGGGTTATCATGATATGCATAAACCATATTTTGCAAAAAATTAATTTGATTCATCATAGTACTTGAATTTTATTATTTTAGAACCAATTGGTTAACCCTACATATCGGTCTATAAAATAAAATTAATATCATATAATAATCAATGGTGGAAGATTTTTTCACACATAGATGATTGGATTACCTTTCCCAATGTATTATTATATATTTCATAATTAGTTACAAAATTCAATTATACCATATTTATAGGGTATTAATGAATAATAATAATGTTATTAATTTGGTATGACCCACATAATGTCTAAGAAAATTATGAATAAGATAGACCCATGGGTATGAAAAATTAAAAGTATCATATTTTAATCGTTAATTTAAATGATTAATGTAAAACACATCATTAAAATTTTTATCCTATAATGAAATATAATTAAATAATATTTCAAATAAAAAAGATATTATCATTATCTCCAAAATATTCAATAACGCATCGTCCACTTGTTTCCATTCATTTTAAACAATTGATTCCATAATGCATATCCTTATAATCATTTCGATACATTAAATTCAATCCATATAATTTTTATTGTGAAAAAAAATTAATATAAATTGTATTCATAATATATGATAAATGGATTTTAGTAAAAAAAATTATTCCAAATATATATTTTTTCATTTTTAATTGATGAATACAAAGAAATAAATTCTCTAAATTTTATAAAAATCTACTAATACATTATAAAAATGATTACTAATTAACCCTTTTTAATAACTGTATTCCCATCAATATCAAATAAGAAGTAGGGAACTCATAATTACTTAGTAAATGGTTTATTTAATCTATGACAGTTTTACTGGAATAATTATATAAAACATACATTTAACATGATTCATAGATATTTTATAAATTTATACAAAAAATAGATTTTAGATTTGGTGCAAAAATTATTATTAACACCAAATTTATTCTAAAAGAAACATTGTTATCTATGAAAATTCAAGTGACATGTGATGTAACAAATGTTTAAACTACATTATATAAAACTGTATTTCTTCCAATTCAAATTAAATAAATGTTAGTATAAAAAAGAAATAAAAATAATTTCATTTATCTTTTCAATGAGATTATTAACAATAATATATGTGAAAAAAAATAATTGAAAACATTATATTTTAAATATGTTTAAAAATATATTCAACATACATGTATATAAAAATAATGTATTGCCATTTAAAGTTAATATATAATTGTTTTACATGATAACTATATCTATGTATACACAAAAAAATTTAAATAAAACAACAACCTTTATGTTTTAATCGGTAGGTATCATACCATGCCACTTATTTCAAATAAAATAATGATTACAATGTGATATAAAATTTATATTATAATATTTCCTTTGTGTTTAATCATGCATATTATTCCACATACAAGCAATTATCAAGTCTTTATAATAATAAATCCCAAGAAAGTAGGCTTCCAAATATTTACAAACATATTTGAAAATAGGGAATCATTTTTATATGGAATTATATTAGAATAAGGACATCCATAATCCATTTATAATTAACCCATAAAAGTTTTTATGGTTATATTCTTTGCACTATTTGGTACATCAATTAAATTCACCAACTATGAATAATTGATATAAATATAGTAAATAATAATAATTTAATGTTTATAAGGAAAAAATATTTCATCAAATGTAATATAAATATATAAAATTATACATTGGGGAGAAAATATGAGGATATATTATATATAATTTTTTATTATTTAAAAATATATTTCTATGGAAATAATTATACACAATTTTGATAATATAGTATATTCCCAATAATAATAACCACAAATTTAGAATCGATGTTTGATTGGATTTTGGAACCTATTTAACTCGTATTAATAGACATAAAAAATATTATATATGAAATTGATAATATTCCTCACATTTATACAAACATTCTAAATAATTATCCTTATCACCACCTAAATATATTAAAACTAATCTCTAAACTATATATTGTTATAGTGGACATAGAGAAACCTATTGGTGAATATATAATAAACTACGTATATTATACCAGCCTATGAAAAATAAATATCTATCCAAGTTTAAAATTATAATATAATATTTAAATAATCATATTACATTTGAAATTGTTTCAGAAAGAATTAAAAATTATTCATTTTAAGTTTTAAATAATTATGATCAACTATTTTATTTTAGAAAATGTATAATTTATTCATTTCCCATTATGTTGTAAATCCCATTTAAAAAGAAATGTATGATTTATCCAATAACATATATTAAAAAAATTAAAACAATTTTATAACATATATTATATCATTTTAAAATTATAGTTACCATCATTTATATTTTTTTAAAAAAAATCTTAACCATAGATAAAATTGGTCGAGGAATTCATCATCTTTGATACATTAGTAATTAAAGAATTTACTTGTTGGAAAGATTTATAATACATGTAATATGGTACTGTTATATAATATAAAAAAATTATTAATAGAGGACCACCTTGTCTCTCCAACATGAACATTTAATGAATCCATTTTGTGATCCATTGATGAAGATATAGAATCCATTTATAAAAATAGTTTCAACAAAAGTATAACAAAACTATCACAATATAGAAATTTACTCAAAATATAAAATATTAAAGCCTATATTATGATGTATAATGTATTTGAAATATTATGTTAAATTTATAAATTTTCATGTTTTAATTTATTTTTAATCTGATTAATACAGATAAAAATAATTTAAATATCATATTAATGTTTCTTGCCAAGTGTAAAACCATATTTTTTATTTTATAAATTAGTAATGTTATGTATTCATTGTATTATATATAAAAATTCAGAATTATTTTTTAGAAAAGTAAATTAAAAATGATGGAGTCTAAATGAGTAATAATAAATATAACGATCATTCATTAGTTTTAAAATGTAAAACATAAAATTTTATGCACTATGAATATAAAAATTATAAAAGGATTTATTCATGTTTAATATCATAGTATTCACATATACCATTCAATCCTAAAATAATGAATACATTAAATAATCCCTCTTGATCAATAGTCTTTTGAAAATTAAATGAAATAAAAGAATGATATACAACATAATTATGGGTATAACAATAAATACCCTATCTAAAATACTTGAGTGACACCCAAATCAACATGGTTCTAAACCTATGGCTTCTCTCCCAACCCTTAGAAATAATTATTAAAACAACAATCTTGGTAAAGTAGTAATGGAATTATATAATGGATATTTTTAAAATAATTCATCAATGGGTTCTTATATATGTCATATATGATGTTTCTATATGTAACCCCCATGAGGTAAAATAGGGAATACTAATTCTCATTAGTAGAAAAAATAGAATAGTAATACACAATACTCTTTATAGGAATTTATATATGAATGATGTATAAGAATAAAATATCATAAGAATGGGTCTTCATAATGGATGAGTATATAAATTCCAATGAAATGGGGAATTAATCAGAAATGTGTATTGTTTTATACATGACCAACATCCACTGCACCACCAATTCAATATCCAAAATAGTAACTGATCGTGCATTACAGAATCTCAAACTGGTAGATCAATTAGTAATAAAACATATAGTATCCATTATGGTGGCTTAACTGTAGAATTTCAATCAAAATGGCTATAGAATGTTAATATAGGGTGTCATCATATATAGTTAGTGTACTGACCAGTGTATATATAGGTTTGTGATTCCTGGAAAACTTTGAATTTTGAGATTTCGAGATGGGGTTCTTCAGATAATTCGAATTTATATAGAATTTTTTGGAGTTGGTAATTTATTTTGGAGATTTATACGCATTTTCAGAGATTCAATGGAAACTAGTGTCATAGATAGTACATTGAGTTGGTTTAATGCAATACGGTGTAAGAAATTTTCTACTGGTGGACCGTCAAATTCTAACTCGTGTGGGATCACTCATGACAGTTGTTCATAGAGTGTGGTTCCACTATGAATCCATTGAGCATTCCACAATGTATGGATAATAATTTTTTGGAAATAATATATTGTAGTTGATTTCAATAAATATGATGGTTCATGAAATAATGCTTCACTTATAGCTTTGTATTTTTTCAAAACATAAAGTGGTATGCCTAGAGGTTTGTTTTAGGGATATATGTCATGCCAAAAAATTTTTTACATGGAGATAGGTATTGTTCCATGAAAAATTTGTCATGAAACTATGAATGATTGAGGTGTTCTATGTTCTATTAATGAGATGGGTGTTGTGTATTAACCGATTGGGATAAACTGAATTGTATCTGCATAGCCATAATGGACCAGTAATCAATTTTTTTTCAAGTTTGTATATTTTAATTTTAATTTACTCCCAACTTTGTTAATCTAAAAGGGAACTGAAGAGATGTAACTTGTTTCTATATATTAACCTATTATTTTTCACATCTGTATTCCCCATTTTCAAAACATTTACATTTAGATAACAAAAGTTCATTTCAATATTTTGAAAAGGGAAAATACCACCCCATATTTTTTCTTCATCCTTTATTTTTATTCCATTTTATATAAGGTAGATATGATGATTAAACCATATGATTGTTGAATCATCATATACCGATTGGTAGTCAGGGTGAATTTTTGTTAGGAAATATAGACATTTTTAATCCCTCATATTTCATTACAATTTGATATGGTATTTCTCAGTTAATGGGGTGATATTTCTAAATTTAATTTTCTTCTCATTCTATGTGAAAACAATTAACTAGGGTATTTAAGAATGGATTTATAGGGGTTTATTATTTATGAGGTAAGTATTGTTTTAGGATGATGACAATTTTTTTAGGTATCCTATGTATTTCATTCAAAAACGAATATAAATAATTTATAATCATTTCATATGTGTGAATTTAGTTTTAGTTACAGAATTATATGATTTGATTTCAGTGTGTACAAAATAGTTTGATAGGCTAAAGTTGAGACTTTATACAGTAATAAATTTTAGATCCACATGGTTTTGTGATTGAGAATATTATTGAATGCTCTATCGTGAAGGGGTACATTTATTATTGAAGGGGTATAGACCTCTATGTTCTATTTTTTTAAGTAATTGGTTTTTATTTTCATTTATTGAGGCCTAATGATCTAGTTGAGTGGCCACTGAATAGTTGAACCATATATAGAAGAACAGTTCATGTCAATGGTTAGGAATTTAGTTGAAAATGATAAAAAAAATATCCAATTGATATTGGGAAATGTATTATGGGAGGTTTATGATATTTTACTTTTCATAGTTTTAATATGTGATATTTTATTATTGATTTAATAAAGATACTATTTTTTGAGGGAGATAGAGATTTGTGACTCACAAATACTATTGATATAGAGCATTGAAATTTTCTTTTGATAGAATGGTCCTCCATGGGCATAGATCCACTATTGAATTAAAGATGTAATATTGAATAATAATAGACTAAATGTGATAAGAAATTCTATTTTGATATGATTTACCAATTATTTTATTTATTTAAAACAATATTGGAGTATTCTTTTTCTATATGTGGTCTTAGTTCATAGGGTTTTATTAGAGGGAAACATGAAAAAATAATAAAACACATAATTGAGTTTATAATTCAATTAATTCACATTTCATTGGAGCATAAAATGAATTTTTTTGGAAACAATAAATGGTATTGTATTTTTTGAGAGGGAATTAGTGTTTGTTAGAAGTAAAATGACCTAGTGGTTGGCTATAGGTTGAGTATGGAATGATATATATGGAATTTTCATTGTTCCACCTTAAAGATGATATATATCTTGGGATGTTCTTCTAGTTGTGGTATTGAGTATGTGTTATATATATATATATTATATTATTTATTTCATATAAATGTTTTTTGTGTATCTATGAATCATGAGTCTTCACCCAAAGTAAGAGGTTTGTGGTAAGTGTCATGATAATACATGTGGTATTATACCTCACCCTGAGTAGGAGGGTTGCGGTTTGAGACTTAGTATATGGTATAGTATGAGAAATTATTCTAATTTAAAGACTATTTATATAAGATATAGGTGAAAACATCGTATCCAACGTCACCATGAGTGGGATTTTGGTGATATGAATCATGGTATAATACCTCAACCAATGTTATAGGGTGGTAATATGATATTTGGTATGAGAAAACCCCTTGAGTGATATTTTAGTGGTATGAAATGTAATGTGATATGGATAGTTGGTTCAAAAATATACCTTGGGTGATGGGGAAGTGGTCATGATATATTTTTCTATCCAATTAATAAGTGTCTGGTTTGGGGATTAAATTAATTTGAAGATAACAATTCCAAAAACATCAGATAAAGAAGTTTATGTTAACAATGCATGTTTTATATTTATTATATGTTCACATAAAATTATATCATTCATTTTATATAGAAATTCATACATTACTTTCCTATTCATGGATACACTACATATCATTGTATATAATAATGATTTATTATTGATTCTTTACTGAGATGTATGGGAAAAACCTACATGAGTATCCTGATAGAGAGTGAAAACAGTCTATCCAGTGGGGTGTGGGAGTCCAAGTTAGGTGATCGATACCATTACAAATGGCATAGACTATAGTAGTTAAGTTGCTCTCGATCCAGAAGTTGTTCCAGTAATGAAACATGGAAAAATAAGTATCATGAATCACATTCTTAATCTCATCATCTAGGGAAAAAGAAAAGTCACAAGACCTATAGAAGCTGCCAAGAACCTGGTGCAGATGGTTTCAGATGATGGAACCACATCCCATAGGGCCCGAGTTGACATTAAAAGCCCCATCAACATTGATTTTAATCCAACCTGATGGTGGAGCTTTCCAAAATACATCCATGGTGTATTTAGGTTGAGGGTACCTCTCATTGACACCGATGTGCCTAAGAAACATAAGATCTCTAACCGAGTTGTTGTAATGATTCATCTGAAGCAGAGTAGCCTCCCGAATAGCAACGAGAATTCTCATTTTACCTGCATTAACCTTAAAATATTTATTGGCATAAATATATTCATTTTTTCAATACTTGATCACATGTAAGAGCTTAATTGTAGCTGAAATAATAAGATTCATGCTTTTCTTGTAGTCATATAAGTCCACACATTGCTGCAACTGAGATGTTATAGAGTTATAAGTCAACAATATGCATTCAAAAATATCAAAAATGTAATACCAAAGGAGAGTTTTCGAATCTCTAGAAAGGAAGAGGTGATTAATATCCTCATGATTCTGATTACACATAAGACATTTGGAATAGAGATTAATCCCAAAAGAATGTAAATAGATACCAGTGGGAAGCCTATCATAAGAAATATGCCAAATGATAGTAAATCACAAGGGCTTTAACCAAGATTTATTAATAAAATTCTCAAGTTTAAATTATTATCAGCATTGTTGAATATATGGTTAAAGTAGTTTTTAGAATCATGCATACAATTATTAGTAGATTCCCAAATTAGATGATCATCAGTAATAGTGAAGGAATAACAGTCCACAACATGCCTTATATTTTCAGGAAAGTAAGGATTTTTCAGTTGTAAAATTTCATTGGTGGTATCATTAGTATGTTCAGAAATTTGAGTGTTAGTCACCAAGGATATGAGGGGAGTAGTAGTATAGTTATCAAGCCAAAAATTTAAATTCATGTCTTTTCTAGCTATCCATCTGGTGTTAGTCATAATTGGAACTAATGTATTATTGATGGAGGGCAAGATAGAGGAGGTCAAGTCACTAAAATTTTTATTTCTAAATTTATCAAGGAAGCAAGACATCAGAAAATCTAAGGAAGGATAATTTTTGTGAATGAGGTTCCAAGTGATCTTATCTTGAGGGATTCATTAAAAATATTGAGGTTTTTAATGCCAATACCTCCTTTTTCTATTGTTTTGCAAAAAGAGGACCATGGAATAGTATCCCATTTTCTTCCAAGAGTTATCCCTACCTATAAAATGTTTTCAATGGCAACGTTATTTCATTTCAAGAGACCAGCTAGCCATTTATAGATCATCATGGAATAAACTATTTTGGATACAATGGTTGATTTGAGAAGGATAATTCTTCCCACCGTGGAGAGGTTTTTGCCATTTCATGAGAATACATTTCCAAGGGTTTGGTCAATGATGGAAGAGAAATAGGTAGCCTTTGTACTGCCCCAAAAGGTAGGGACACTGAGATAAGTAAAGGGTAGATAACCCTCCTTGATCCCCAAATCACTAATAATGTTTCTTTTTCTTCTAGGGGGATTTCATTTTCCAATGTAAATAAATGACTTATGCCAATTGACATACTGACCAGAAACCTCTTCATAGTTATTAATAATTCTTTTATGGTTATTAATATTTCTATTGTCCCCCTGAAGAAAAAAAAATAATTTCATCAACATATAGAAGATGCGAGGGGGAATTCCAGTTTCTTGAGGCATTGATCGGTTTGATCTTTACTTTTTCCACCGACTGAGTAAGTAATCTACTCAAATAGTCTTCAGCAATTTATAAGATAATAACAGAGAGTGTGACTCCTTTCATGACCCCCTTATAAAATTTGAAATATCCTCTAGGGGAACCTTTTATTAGAATGGAAATATGAGTTGAGTTAAAAATATTTTTAATTCTGTTGATACTGGTGTCATTAAAATCTAAGCGTGTAAGGACCTTAAAAATAATGTTATAATATACGGTGTTAAAATCCTTTGTAATGTCAAGCTTAATTACAGCATTCCCACCTCAATTTTTTTTGATTAAAAGTTATTGGATTTAGAGGCATGGAAAATACAGTCCTGTATTTTCTTTCATTAACAAAACCAAATTTCTTCCAAGAGACAATTCTATTAAAGATGTATGAGATTCAATTAGAAATTATTTTATTAATAAATTTGATACGAGAATTTATGAGGTCAATAGATCTGAAGAGATGTATTTCATCAGAATTTTGTATAAGGCCCCAGCCTTAAACCTTACATAATCTTGAGTTATTACAGGATTACACATTGAGGATCTTTTCAGGTTTAGAGTTTTAGAGAATTAGATAATAAAACTTGCATTACATTCCACATTCAAACAAAGTGGTTACATAAAAGATAGTATTCATTTTTTCCATCAAGGGAAGCCTATTTAAAATAAAACATGGATTCTTTCTTGACACTTCCTTAACACTGTCATCACATCATGTACCTTTCCCTTGACCTGTGAAAAACATTTCAAAAACTTGGGATGAGAATAAAAATATTAGTAAGGGATATAAAAATATGGAAAGGAAACATGAGGACATATATACATAAGAATGAAATCATAGTTTACCCACAAAACATAAGCACTTTAACATACCTCATCAAATTATGGAAAAATCATAGAAATCATAAGACATAAAGGTAACTTGAGGCATTCATAACATTCTTACGTAGGGAGTAACCCTCTTGATTACGGTTGGAATACCCATCACAGTACATTCCCTAAATCTCTTCGGAGAAACCATAACGTTTAACTCCTTCATGTTACCGAATGCGTTAGAGAGCTATATCGGGCTCACCCGCCCTTAGTTTACCACGTAACCACCCATCTTCATAATAATGCCCAAGTACCATAATATAATCGTATCACATAAAACATGCATAAAGGAAACATAAAATTTCCACTTCTCAATCACAAGATATCAATACAACACATTTATATAAAAACATTATAAAAAACATTTTCAATACCAAAATAAAATAAAAGTAAAACATGGTTTTTAATTTTCTTTAAAAAAGGTATGGCTTATAGAGGAAGCTGAAACTCAAATAACGGTCATAGCGGCAGAGAAGTCGTTGTCGCCGCATACATACGACAAAAACATTCTCTTTTGTCGTTTAGTAAAATGCTTCGTATAAAAATATTCCTTTTGGATAAACATAAAAGTCAAAGGGGTTTATACACCGTATAAAAGTAGTTTGTGTATAAAACAAAATATTCCACAATGAAAGGAGATTGAGATGAAGTCCCATACCTCGGTTCCGACATGACTCGATCGTTCTTTAACGTCCTGAATAATAATCTTGAGTTAATTTCTACTTTCTTAAGAAAATTTTTCAAGTTCATTATTCCTTTTATATCACTTATTACCATGTTATTAAAACTATGTAATTATTTAAGTTAATAATGTTTGTTTTGTCGATATTTGGTTCTAATATCGAAAGTGGACTTCTTACAATTACATGTTGATCATGTGGTCAATGGTTCATTATATCCAGAATGATATTCATGATTTGGATATCATATATATCATATATATCCAGCACATACATGTGTTTATAGTATTTCATAATCATTTAGAGGTACAAAATTACATGCACCGTTCATGGAGACGGTAAGCCGTACGTACGCATGAACGCTACTTTCAATTTTATGTCATATTAATAGAATTATAAATAAATGAGAGGTACGTATATTTTAATTAAAGAATTATATTCACCATTTAGATGTAACATACATCATATATAATAACTTTAAATCCATCCTTTATACGTCCCACATATGGTATTAACGAATCAAATCACTCTGAGGGAGCGGTAGTCCGCACTTCCTAAAATGAAGATATCGCGTATACCCATAATGGAATCCATAATGGTATTCCATAAATGAAAAATAAATAAGATTAAGGAAAACATAAAAATATTATATATCATATATAAATATAGTGACATCTTATTGGCCAACTTTGAAGGTGTTAGAAAAATATTGAACAATCATCGTTTCGTGAGGCAGAAATTCGCCATCCATAGAAACAGTATGTTCTTTAACCATTAGATGTAGGTGTGTGTATGTTTAGATCTAATTCTTCTTATAACAACATACCTGTATATTGAAGATTCTACATTTGTTACAAAAGAAAATAATAAAAAGGTTTTAGGGGGTTGGAAAGCAAAATAAAACAAAATAACACAAGTGAAAACATTACCTTAAAATCGGGTAACTCTCTTAGATTTGAGCTCAAAGGCTTCATTAGGAATACTTATGCCCAAAGTGGGGCTTCTAGGATTAAGATAGGGATGTGGAGAGACAAAAAGAGCAGAGCTTGGCCAAACCAAAGGCTTGAGAGGTGTGTGTATGGAGGTAGAGGTGGGGTCCTTTTATAAGGGAGAGGAGGGGCACACATGGAAAGTTACAAAATGTTACATTATTTTAAAATGATTTTCGGATTTTAAAGGTCCCACATTGATGTATTTTGAGGATAAGGTTGTAAGGGTTAGAAATATACTCATCCAATAGGTCTTTAACAAGTGTATGTTATAGTTTTAACATTATCTTTTTATTTTATTTAAATTCTTTTATTAATGAGGTAATCGCTGCATCATCATGATGTCATAATTAATTTAATTTTTTTAATGTATAAAAATTATAAAAAAAACATCCTGATGTATTAAATATTTTTTTATTTCTAATGAATTTCTATAGTAAGAAATATGACATGTATAACCCCATTTAAAAGTTTTTTTAGTAAAACAACTCATGCTTCTGACATTTTTATCTTAACATAAAATAAAAAGTTATTAATGTCATTTTCCAACCAAAGTGGCTCCATGGGGTCCCCAAGTTGACCGATGGATTGTATTGTTAGGCCATGAAACATCAAATGAGGGTAGGACATGTTTCTAGTTCATTTCATATTATTAAAACATTATTTTTACCTTAAACTACACTAATTACCTCTAATCGCGATTAAAAACTTAAAAGTTACTATTCACCAAAAAAATTATTTTAATCTCATTGAACCAAATTTTACTTCTTAATGAAAACCATGTATGTCTGATTTTTGAAATTCAAAACACAGAGGTGGTAAATTTTCATTTAAACGGAAAATCATTTTTTATAAGTACCACTTAGTGGTTTCACTATTAATCAAAAATTGATGTTTTTCAGAAAAATACCAAAACATCGCCCTAAGATATATTTGATATTACTAATTAAAAAATGATGTTTATTTTAAAAAATTCACAACATATAAGTTACATTAATTAATTTATAATTAACTCCCGCTATCAGAGCAGATAGCGTGTTTTTGTGAAACAATAAGTATCAAATGATTGACACTAGTTTAAGTCCAATTTCAAAGTGAAATTGATTCCAAAGACCACCATTGGATTACATGGTAAAAATATATTCTATTTAAACTTTAAAACCAATTAAAAAGATAATCCAACCATATAATTAAATTAGATGAAAAAGCAGTCTTGATGTAAAATGTAGTATTTTTCACTATTCATTAAAAAATGAACATTGTCAGAAAAATACCAAAAAATTATGCAATTTAAATTTCAATGTCCCAATAATAAAGAAGGAGTTTATTTTTAAAAATAGAGCTTATAAAATTGTCAAAAGTTTGATTTAAAAATGGTTTGCCATCAAAAGGCAGTGAAACAATCTTTTAATAATATTAGTGTATTCCATGCTTAAGATTGGATTTATTTTCATTTTAAGCCTCTAAAACACTATCAAATTCATAAATAGACATAGATAAGAATATCTATTATTCATTAATTACATGGGATGTTACATCCTTCCCTCATTTAGAAAATTTCTTCCACGCAATTTATTTACTTATCAAATAAGTGGGGGTATTTATCCCTCATTGCATTTTCAGATTCCCATGTTTCCTCTTCAACCATATGTTTTTCTCACAAAACCTTTACCTAGTGAATCACCTTATTCTGTAACACTTGCTCCCTGTGGTCAAGAATCTGGACCGGTTGTTCCTCATAAGATAGGTTCACATCCAGCTAAAATACCTCTGGACTCAAAACATGAGATGGATCTGGCATGTATTTCCTTAACATTGAAACATGAAAAACATTGTGTACATGAGATAAGCTCGGAGGTAAAGCCACTCGATATGCAACTGATCCAACTCTCTCCAGAATTTCATATGGTCCAATGAACCTTGGACTCAGCTTTCCTTTCTTACCAAATCACATCACACTCTTCCATGGTGAAAATTTGTGAAAAACATGATAACCTACTTCAAAAGATAGTTCCTTCCTCCTGTTGCCCGCATAACGCTTCTGCCTGCTCTGAGTTGTTCTAATGTATTTCTGTATCAACTGAACCTTTTCTGTCATCTCTTCTAACAATTCTGGTCCCATCAACTTCCTTTCGCCCACTTCATCCCAAAAATCTAGAGTTGACACCGCTTCCCATATAATGCCTCAAATGGTGCCATCTGTATACTGGAATGAAAACTGTTATTATAAGAAAACTCAACCAAAGAAAGTTGTTGGTCCCAACTTCCCTGATAATCCATCGAACAAGAATGTTGAATATCCTCCAAAGACTGAATTGTTCGTTCTGACTTCCCATCTGACTGAGGATGAAAAGTTGTACAAAAATTTAATTCAGTACCCAACGACTACTGAAGGCCTTTCCAAATGTTAGAGGTGAACCTCAGATGACGGTCAGATACAATGGAGATAAGAACTCCATGTAACCTGAATATCTCTCTATGATATAAAAGGGAAAGTTGATCTAGGAAAACAGTATCTCATATGGCAAGGAAATGAGAAGATTTAGTCAAGCGATCAACAATAACCCAGATTGCATTATTACCACGAGGTGTCTTCGGAAATCCCACAACGAAGTCCATAGATATATTCTCCCACTTCCATTCTGGTACTGGTAATGGCTGAAGCATCCCTTTCGGTAACTGCCGCTCTTCTTTTACCTATTGACATGTCAAAAAATTCACAGTAAAATCAGAAATATATCTTTTCATTCCGTCCCACCTGTAATACTCCCGAAGATCTCTATACATCTTAGTACCATCAGGATGAACTGAAAACGGAGAACTATGAGCTTCACATAACAAATATCTTTTCAACTATGAATCACACGGCACACACAATCTATTACAAAATCTCAAAACAAAATCATTATCAATATTGAATTCAGACAACTTACCCTTCTGAACCAGCTCTACCTTTTTCTACAACTTGTTGTCTTGCTTCTGTGCTTGCTTAATTCTGTCTGATAGAGAAGATTTCACTAATAACTGAAACAATATAGAAGACATAATGCACCAACAACTTCGATGCCAATGTTTATCAATTCAATAACCAAAGGATCATGTTCCAAACGCAACATTGCTAATGAAGCATTACTTTTTTGACTCAAAGAATCAGCCACTTTATTTGCTTTCGCTGGATGGTAATGAATTGTACAATCATAATCCTTGATTAATTCTATCAATCTCCTCTGTCTCATGTTCAATTATTTCTGAGTTAATATATACATTAAACTTTTGTGATTGGTATATATTTCACACTTTACTCCATACAAATGATGCCTCCAAATTTTTAAAGCGAAAACAACAGCAGCTAATTCCAAATCATGTGTAGGGTAATTTATCTCATGAGTTTTCAACTGATGTGAAGCATAAGCAATTACCTGATCATTCTGCATTAGGATTCAACCATGTCCTTTCAATGAAGCATCACTGTAGATAACAAACTCACCATTCCTGGAAGGTAGTGCCAAAACTGGAGAATTCATCAATCTTCTTTTCAGTTCCTGAAAAAAATCGTCACATTTTTTGTCCAGATAAACTTAACACCCTTCCGAGTTAGCTTATTCATTGGACTAGATAACCGTGAAAAATGTCTAACAAACCTTCGGTAATAGCCTGCAAAACTAAGGAAGCTACGAATCTCAGTTACATTTGTGGGTGTTGGCCATTCTTCCACTACCTTTGTTTTTGTAGGATCAACAGATGTCCAATCTTTAGAAACAATATGACCAAGGAAAGAAATTTGTTGCAACCAAAACTCACAGTTGCTGAATTTTCCATACAGTTTCTTTCCTTTTGAGTTTTGAAAAATAAACCTTAAATTTCTTCCATGCTCCTCTTTACTTTTAGAAAACACTAAAATATCATCAATGAAAACAACCACAAACCTAAACATGAACTCATGGAAAATTCTATTTATTAAGTCCATGAATACAGTAGGTTCATTGGTTAGCCCAAAATGCATTACTACAAATTCATAAAGGCCATATCTTGTACGAAATGCAGTATTTGGAATATCTGCTTCCTTTACCTTCAACTGATGGTACCCCGATCTCAGGCCAATCTTTGAAAAATACTGAGCTCCTTGGAGTTGAGAAAACAAATCATTGATATGAGGCAAATGATAATTGTTCTTGACATTGATGTTATTCAAGGCTCTATAATCAATGAAAAGTCTCATAGAACCATCTTTCTTTTTAACACATAAAACAGGAGCACCCCATGGTGATGTGCTAGGTCGAATGAAACCTTTCTTTGCAATTTCTCCTTCAACTCTAAAAGTTCAATTTGATCCATTCGATAAGGGGGTTTTGAAATATGATTAGCATTAGGAAATAAGTCTATTGTATACTCAACTTCCTGATCTGGCATTATTCCAAGAAACTCATCAAGAAAAACATCAGGATACTCATTTACCACTGGCACATCATTAATCTGAACAGTTCCCTTGTTTTCAACAATATGTGGAAGGTAACATTAATTTCCATCTATTACAAGTTTCCCAGCCTGTTGATATGTTATCAACAGTAGGGGTTCATTCTTGTACACAAATTGAAAGTCTTTCTGAAAAGAAACTTCTTTACCTCTATAGTCAATCATAACATGGTAAATAGAGAGCCAATCCATACCCAGGATAATATCAAACTCTACTAGAGGTAGAACAATTAGGTTTTCAAGTAGGTTCTTTCCACGGATATGGATAGAAAGATTCTTATAAATTCTTTTTTCCTCAACATTTCCCCCAGGTGACTTTACCAAATGTTCAGGAGTCATTTCTTGAGATTGTATACCAATTTTACTAGAAAAGTTTTCAGAGATGAAAGAATGTGTAGACCCCGAATCAAACAACACACTAGCATAATCTGAAAAAACAAACAAAGTACCTGATACAACTTCATTTGATGGCCCGACATCTGCTGATGTAGTTGCAAAGGATTTCACCACCCCTTTCTGCTTGTAGTCTAACTTTACCCCAACACTCAAGCTCTTTGTCGGACACTCGTTTCCATAGTGACCCATCTCATTGCACTTAAAACATTTCACTAACTATAAATAAAATTTATTATTACCATCACCCTGATCTTTTTCAGTGCAATCATGAGCCTTATGTCCCATCCTACCGCATCAGTAGCACTTTCCAGAATTCAGAAGACATTCCCCATCATGCCTTTTACAACATTTATCACAAACTGGGAACTTATTTTTCTTACCATCAGACCTTTTTGATGAATTCTTCCCTTTCTCCTGCCACCTCGGTCTCTTCTTCTGTTGGTTGTTATAGAACACTTGATCATCGACAAACTCCATTTACACCTTCTCAGCACATCGAACAAGCTTTTAATAACTCTTGAACTTACGAGAAGCTAAACCCCTTCAATATTTTGGATTTAATCCTGAGTAAAAATGATTGATTTTACTATCAAGGTCTCAGATAAAATTTGGAGCATACCATGCCAATAGAGTGAACCTCTCTTCATAGGAAGCCACTGAGTATTCCTCTTTCCTCAATTCCAAGAATTTTTTTTCCATCCTATGTGGAACAGCCTTAGGAAAATACTTCTCAAGAAACATACCTTTGAATTCATCCTAGTCGAGAGAATCAATCTCATCATTTTCCCTGATATTTTTAACCATCGACCACCACTGATCTGCTTTACCCTCCAAATGGTAAATAGCAAGACTAACCTTTTGATTGTCTGAACACCCCATGACATTGAAAATCTTCTCCAGTGATTTAATCCACCCTTCAGCTAGCACAGGGTCAGATGATCCTCTGAATGATTGGGGATGTTTCCTCATGAAATGTTCCACCACTAACATATTCCTCTGTGGTTGATATGGCAGATCTCGTGCATGGATACCACCACTATTTATTGCTTGAGTCAACTACACCATTACTGCAACAAACTGTTCAGTTCCAATTCTGACCATATTAGGATGCTGATTCGAATGGTTATTTCCTTCTGTATGCCTTCCTAGCACTGCTTCCCTATTTCCTCTTTGGAAAACCATTCTAAACAAACATGTCTTAGATGAAGCAACATGGTAATCTTCAAATGCTATATCATTTCAATATGACCATAAAAAAATATTTTTGGATAATAATTTAATAGAATTCTAACTCCTAAAGTTATCTAAACCGACCACTGATACCAACTATAAGGCCGTAGCCTTAAACATTACTTAATCTTGAGTTATTACAAGATTACACAATTAGGATCTTTTCTGGTTTAGAGTTTTAGAGAATTAAGTCATAAAACTTTTATTACATTCCACATTTAAACAAAGTTGTTACATAAAAGATAGTATTCATTTTTCCCATCAACAGATACATATTTAAAATAAATCATGGATTATTTTTTGACACTTCCTTGACACTATCATCACATCATGTACCTTTCCCTTGACCTGTGAAAAACATTTCAAAAACTTGGGATGAGCATAAAAAGCTCAGTATGGGATATAAAAATATGGAAAGGAAACATGAGTACATATATACATAATAATGATATCATAATTTACCCATAAAACATAATCACTTTAACATACCTCATCAAATTATGGAAAAATCACAGGAATCATAAGACATAAAGTTAAATTGAGTCATTCATAACATTCTTACGTAGGAAGTAACCCTCTTGGTTATGGTTGGAATACCCATCATAGTATATTCCCTTAAATCTCTTCAGAGAAACCATAACGTTTAACTCCTTCGTGTTACCTAATCATTGGAGAGCTAAATCAGGCTCACCCGCCCTTAGTTTATCATGTAACCACCCATCTTCATAATAATACCCATGTACCATAATATAATCGTACCACATAAAACATTCATAAAGGAAACATAACATTTCCACTTTTCAATCACAAGATATCAATACAACACATTTATATAAAAACATTATGAAAACCATTTTCAATACCAAAATAAATGAAAAGTAAAACATAGTATTTATTTTTCTTTAAAAAAAGGTGTGGCTTGTAGAGGAAGCCGAAACTCAAATAACAGTCACAGCGGCAGAGAAGTCATTGTCGTCGCATACGTATAACAAAAACATTCCCTTTTGTTGATTAGTAAAACGCTTCGTATAAAAAGATTCCTTTTGGATAAATGTAAAATTCAATGGGTTTTATACACCATATAAAATTAGGTTGTGTATAAAATAAAATATGCCTCAATGAACGGATATTGAGACAAAGTCCCATACCTCGGGTCCGACTTGACTCGATCGTTCTTTAACGTCCTGAAAAATAAACTTGAGTTAATTTCTACTTGCTTAAGAAACTTTTTCAAGTTAATTATTCCTTTTATATCACTTATTACCATGTTATAAACACTATGTAATTATTTAAGTTAATAATGTTGGTTTTGTCGATATTTGGTTCTTAAGTCGAAAGTTGACTTCTTACAATTACATGTTGTTTGTGTGGTCAAAGGTTCATTATATCCAGAATGATATTCATGATTTGGATATCATATATATCATATATATCCATCACATACATGTATTTATGGTATTTCATAATCATTTATAGGTATGAAATAAAATGCACCATTCATGGAGACGGTAAGCCGTACGTACGCATGAACGCTACATTCATTTCAATGTCATATTAATGGAATTAAAACTAAATGAGAGGTAAGTATATTTTAATTCCAGAATTATATTAATCATTTAGATGTAACATAAATCATATATAATAACTTTAAATCCATCCTTTGCACGTCTCACATATTGTATTAACGAATCAAATCACATTGAGGTGGCGGTAATCCGCACTTCTTAAAATGAATATATCGCGTATACCCATAATGTAAGCCATAAAGGTATGAAATAAATGAAAATTACAGAATCTTAAGGAAAACATAAACATATTATATATCATATATAAATATATTGACATATTAATACCCACCTTTGAAGGTTTTATAAGAATATTGAACAATCATCGTTTCGTGAGGTAGAAATTCACCATCCACTGAAACAGTATGTTCTTTAACCATTAGATGTAGGTGTGTGTAAGTGTAGCTCGAATGATTATTATAAAAATATACTTGTATATTTAAGATACTGTATTTGGTAAAAAAATAAAAGAATAAAAAGATTTTTGGGGGTTGGAGAAGCAAAATAAAACAAAAGAACACAAGTGAAGACATTACCTTAAAATAGGGTAACTGTCTTAGATTTGAGATCAAAGGCTTTCTTGGGAAGAATTCTTCCCAAAGTGAGGCTTCTAGGAGTAAGATAGGTATGTGGAGAGACAAAAATATCAGATCTTGGCCGATCTAATGGATTGAGAGGTGTGGGTAAGGAGGTAGAGGTGGGGGCCTTTTATAAGAGGAGAGGAGGGGCACTCTTGGAAAGTTACAAAATGATACTTTATTTTCAAATGTGTTTCTGATTTTAAAGCTCCCACATTGATGTATTTCGAGGATAAGGTTGTAAGGGTTCGAAATATACTCATACAATAGGTCTTTTACAAGTAGAAGTTCTATTTTTAACATTATCTTTCCACTTTATTTAAATCCTTTATTAATGAGGTAATCGCTGCATCATCATGATGTCATAATTAATTTAATTTATTTAATGTATAAAAATTATAAAAAAATATCAATATGTAGGAAATATTATTATATTTCTAATTAATATTTATAGTAAAAAATATGACTTGTATAACCCCATTTAAAAATTGTTTTAGTAAAACAACTCATGCTTGTGACATTTTTATCTTAACTTAAAATAAAAAGTTATTTATGTCATTTTCCAACCAAAGTGGCTCAATGGGGTCCCCAAGTTGACCCATGAATTTTATTAGTCGGCCATGACACATCCAATGAGGGTAGGATATGTTTCTAGGTCATTTCATATTATTAAAACATTATTTTTACCTTAAACTACACTAATTACCTCTAATCGCGATTAAAAACATAAAAGTTCCTATTCACCAAAAAAATATTTTAATCCCATTGAACCAAATTTACTTATTAATTACAACCATGTATGTCGGATTTTTTAAATTCAAAACACAGAGGTGGTAAAATTTCATTTAAACGGAAAATCAGTTTTTATAAGTACCACTTAGTGGTTTCACTATTCATCAAAAATTGTAGTTTTTCAGAAAAATACCAAAACTTCACACTAAGATATATTTGATATTCAGATTTCAAAAATGATGTCTATTTTAAAAAATTCAAAACATATAAGTTACATTAATTAACTTACTAATTAACTCCCGCTGTCAGAGTAAATAGCGTGTTTTTATGAAACAATATGTATCAAAAGATTGACACTAGTTTAAGTCCAATTTCAAAGTGAAATTGATTCCAACGACAAACATTGGATTACGTTGAAAAAATATATTCTATTTACACTTTTAAATCAATTAAAAAGGTAATCCAACCATATAATTAAATTAGATAAAAAATAAGTTTTGATGTAAAATGCAGTGTTTTTCACTATTAATTAAAAAAATTAACATTGTCAGAAAAATACCAAAAAATTATCCAATGTAAATTTCAATGTCCCAATCATAAAGAATATATTTATTTTGAAAAATAGAGCTAATAAAATTTTCAAATGTTTTATTTAATAATGGGTTTCCATCAAAAGGCAGTGAAACAATCTTTTAATAATATTAGTGTATTCGATGCTTAAGATTGGATTTATTTTCAGTTTAAGCCTATAAAACACTATCTAATTAATAAATAGACATAGATAAAAATATCTATTATTCATTACATACTTGTGATGTTACATTTTTCACTTTGGTAATAAGGGTAAGAAATTGGGAGTTTATACCATGAGGCAGAATTCCTTTAGAAATGAAATTTTTAACCATGCGACAAACATTGTCATGAATAATATCACACTGCTTTCGGTAAAACCCATTATTGAAACCCTCAGATCCATGAGCACTGTCAGAGTTGAGGCTAAAGACAGTGTCCTTTATTTCTTGATCCAAATGGAGTCTAATATGTAACAAGTTGTCATCTCCAGACACCATTGTTGGAATGACATCAGGGAGAAGAATCTTATCATTGTTAGGACCATTGAAGATATCTTAGAAGTAGGACACCAAAAAATTGGAAATACCTTCATCAGTGTAAATAATATGTCCCTCATCTCTGAGATAGTTATGAGGCCTAAAATCTATTCTAACTCTGTGAAGAAATTTATAGAACATAGTGTTCATATCTCCATCATTTAGCCATCTAGATTTCGAAATTTGTTTTTTGAGGTTATCTGTATTGTTAAGTAATGTGACCAGCTTTGAAGAAACATTGATTTCATGCTGGGAATTGTTGGAGATGTTTTTGGAGGAATTTCTATTTTGAATTTTTGTGAGTTCATTCTCTAGTAGGGTAATTTCATTTTCTGTTTATTTATATTTTTCACCAATTCTTTAAGACTTGCTTGAGATTTTTCAATTTCAAAGGACAAACAAATGGGACTCAATGATCATACATATTATTCCAGGGGTTTTTGATAATTGTCACACATTCAGGATCAGAGGACCCAACATTGTTATATCTAAGAGGAAGCATAGGTTTGATGAGATTATGGAAAACATTAACCAATTGATTGGTATGGAGTTGATGGATGGTGTATTGGAGAATTAATTATATTAATGGACACAATTTTTATTGATATTTCTCTATTATATTTATCAGTTTTTCAATTTTTAATTGATTTATCCAATGGAAAATCTCTATGTATATTGTATGAAAATAATTTCTTGTTATTATTGTAGTGGTTGATACTGTTACTAGTTATTGGATTTCATATATACATAATTATATGTAGTTACTATTTTGTTTTATATGATATTCTTTTATTTGTCAATTTTTATTTATCATGGTCGTGAGAGAATAGACTCACCATATTAATTGTTGTCTAATGTAACATCCTTGGTAATGGTAAAATAAGTCGTTTTCATGAATATTAGTAGTTATGAAATAGATAGTAGTTTTACTTTAAATGGTACACTACTTCTAATTGCATACCCAAAACACAACAATGAGTTTCTCCAAAATCTTACGTTGTAAGAAAAACTGTGTCATACCCAAAAATATTATATTGTTAATGTTATTAATTTTCGTGGTAGTCATCTCTTAATCGTTGTATCAGAAAAAATAAATTGGATGAACTATATTATATATAAACATTTTAATAATTTTTTTTAACTTTCATATAATAATTATCATAGGAATAATATATGAATAAATTCAATTTTAAGAATAAAAAAGATCTATATTTTTAAAAATTAGTTTTACCTCTTTTAAATGGTAAACCCATTTTAAATATAATTTTTGAAACACTTATAATTTTTATATGAAATATTTAACCACATTTTTTATACTTAAATATCAATATTTATTTGGTATATTTTAGTTATTTTTCAGAGAACTTTGATTATATGATTAATAGCGATTAATATTGAATTTTTCTTCAAAACAAAATTTTAGTCCAATTTATTTACATAATTAAGTCATTATTTTTATTTTATTTTAAAGCAAAATTAAATATATATTAAATATTTAAACTAATATATGTCATCATAAATAATTTCACATTAAATTTATGTATAAAAAAATATCAGTATTTTCAACATTTTTTCTTTTAAACCCCACATACTCATCATGTATGCGGGTATATTTTTAAATTACATTATGAATCTTATGTGATTAGAATTTTTAATAATGGATTACATATTTATAATCCATATAATTTATAATTTATTATATGTTAATCATGGTTTTTTACCAATAAATTGGTGAATGCATATATAATTTATTACATCGATTAAGAGGATAATTAGCCTAAAAAAGGGACTAATCATTAAACATAACATCCCTAATAACCTAGAAACGTGTTTAAAATACATTTTATGTTCATATTTCGAAAAAATTATCTATTTAATCTATTTTTGACCATTATTGGAGGAATAAGAAATTTAAATATGTGGGTACAATTCCATCTTCAAAACATTACATGAATGCCACTCTTCATTCACTATTAAAAGTCAATCACCTTTCCAATAACTTTACACCTCTCAAGCCCATTTCGTTTGACCATCCCCTTCGAAAATAATCTCCAAAAATATCTGTTCCTCAAACCGGAGTGCTCTCATTAGGATGTTTTCCAATCAATAATTCCTTTGGTTCTACCCAAAAGGAGTTACACGAAGAAGATGTAACTTTCATAAATACACCCACATCTATCAAATTGTTAATAAAATAACAGTTCGTGTATGGTGAACTAGCGCATCACGTACTGATGTCGTTTATTTTTCAATGACCACATATTATGGCTATGAAATAAATATATATAATATTTTTATATGATATTTTTATGATATTTTTATTTATTCGTACCTTTATAATTATAATGTACACATACCTTCAATCATTCCATTTAGTGTAATTATGATAATGTCATTTGTGGATGTGTAGACTACTCCCTCATCAAAGAGATGTGATATGTTCACACATTAAATGGAATGTATTAAGGATGATATTAAATAGAAATATGTAACATACATAACATATTTGCGTAATTCATGAAATAATTATCTTTATGGAAATATAATATTTTTGTTTTCTTTTTAATCTTTTAAAACACTGCAATGGTGATGACATTATTTGTGGGTGTGTGTAAAACCACCTCCTCAACATTATGTGATTACTTTTCCATCGCAATAATTATATATATAAATATATACGTCTAAATTGTGTGTTATTATTTATATAATGTTAAATTGTACGTTCATCTTTACAAAATAAACATTGAAAAATGGGGGAATTAATCATACATATGTATAACCTACTATCTCTATTTTTTTGACATCATTTCATCTTACATGATCATATTTCATGATTTTTTTTAAAAGTGTAATTTAGGTATGAATATGATAATTATTTCATTATTATTAATGTGGATATTTTTATATTTCAACCCCTTTGGCCAATTTTGACATACCAAAGTAATATTGTATATATAAACTGAATATGTTCCAAAAAAATGACTTAAAGTTAATTGTTTATATAATTTTTCTTTTAAGAATATAAAAATATGAAATAAATATAATGATAAAAATAAAAATAATCTAAATCTTAAAAATAGTTAACATTTTTTCATTTTCAAGAAGATAAAAGAACCCAGGACAAGTCAGGCTCAAGATAAGAGATTTTTTTTCATTATCAATTTATTTTGGAATATTTTGATGATATAGTGATTTATTATTTGATGTGCTTTATATGCATCCCCTTTGAAATATTATATCCATATTATATCTGTTTTCATTAAATTTATGTTTTTTCATTAATATTATACTTTAATGTTAGTTATTATTGAAATATTCAAAGTTGTATGTGACACTTTGAATGTTTAATGATTTAATCATTTCATTTAGACATTCTTGATAATATTTAGATATTTATTTATATGTATATAAATTGGTTATTATGTAAATTATATATATATATTATGAATTCCATTAACAAAAAATTTAAAAAGGGATTATTTTTTCATGTCATATATTGACTGTATAAATAAACGATTAAATGAATTTTATATTCTTAACAAACACGTCAAATTTGAATTTTCAACTTAAATGGAAGTAATTAAATTTTTTTCCTCCATGTTTTGATTTAATATTTTATTAAATAAAATTCAAAATATCACATTCATTAGATATTTTGTTATTCAAAATTGCTTTTCAAATGAAATGGGTATTTTGATTTGGAAAAGATATTTTTGAAAGATGCTTGTATTTTAATATTTTAAAGTGATTTTCATATGATTTAAAAGTGAATTCAAATAGGTAAATATTTTATTTATTTGTTGGGTTCTTGGAAATTATATGTGATGGGTGTGAAAAGATAGCACTCAAATTCATTGGATATTTTTTATATTCTTAGAATAATTATATTGGAAGTTCATTGTATGGTTATTACAAAATACAAGGGATCTATAATGGTTATGTATGGTTTCAATGTGATGATATACCAAGTTACCTACATGAAATGTCTATGTTTTCTAATTATTATTTAGGGATGTAATTATTTTTTATGTTAAAATAAATGATATTTATTAAAAATTAAATTTTCCTTTTTTTGTAAATGGTTTTGTATTCATGATAGTGTTTTCAAAAGTGTTAATCTTTATCAATGGACTAATAGTTTCATTCTTCTTGAGTCACTTATTGAGTTTTTTTTTCATATAACACATTTTTAATTTATTTCCATAAAATTTAATGGTGATTAAATTATTGGAAGAAGTAATGATATATTTCATTAACTGTTTTCATAAAAGAAAATATGATATATTTTTAATATTTTCGTTCATCCAAATAATGGATATTATTTTTATATGACCAAATTTTTTTTATGAATGAGTTATGGAATAATTCCATATAAATTTCAAACAAATAAGATAATCAATGTCATAGAACTATATTTATTGTCTAAGACACAAATATATGGAATTTTTGATGCTAAGGACATACATTTGGTATGAAATTTTAGTTTAGAAAACATTAGAGGTAATATTAATATTAAAAAAATTACCATCAATGATTTTTTATTATTTTCAATTTATAATGTTAATGAATTTGAATATTTTTATGTTTTAGCATCTTTAAAATGGATATTTATAATGGTCATTCATATAGAAAATATAGAATCTATAGTATTACGAAACAGAGAGGAAGATATCCTTTCAAAAAATTATCACGAGATAGTTAGAATAGGAACAAAATAGTTGGTTAAAGTAGTGACCTAGTTGAATTGAGTGGTAAATGGTGGTGGTATCTACGCTTGAGAATAACTAGATCTACACATAAGTAACATGTATTTTATGATGTATTTCATGAGGCAACATCTCTCATAATTCAATGGATCATCTGACCCAATGGTAGCTGATGAATGGAAAAATTATCTCCAAAAGATATTTTATTTCATGGGATGTTTAGAATAACAAAATTTAATCCATATAAATTATCATTTTGAAGATGAATATGATAAGTGGTTGAATTTATTTAAACATGCTAGTTCAAAATACGATCTTGATTACAAGGAATGGTAAATATTAAAATAAAATTTCTTTGAATAATATCTCCCAATGGATGTTAGCCTCTGAATGAAAAAAAAATCCATGGAATTGAAGAAAAAAATGATGATTCTATAGCTGAATATTAAGTAAAATTCAAAATATTTTCTGAGTATCTATCATATTTTATTTGTTACACTGATAGAAATATTAATGAGTTTACTGAAAATTGAAATCATGTGGATAAAGAGTTATGGTTGTGTGTTATTTTAAAAAGTATGAGAAAATTTTATGTTTGGATTAAATGGTTGAGATTGATTTTTAAGACTCTCATGTGCATCATGATGATGAATGTGAGAATAAATCTAGATGGAATGCAATTGGGAATCATTAAACAATGAAATTTTTAGGTATGAAAATGATTTTCATATCTTATAGTAAATGTGGTAAAAATAAAAATGGAGCATATCATATGAAGATATATAAAATTTATCTATGTTGAATGCCTTTCCACAATGAATGTGAATTCATGAAACGAAATCACTAGGATTCAAATATTTGGTAACTAATAATAGTCTGATGTCACAATGTTTTAGTTTTAATGGGATGGTTCATTGTGCTAATTCGTGTCTGAAGTGAGTTGGATATCATGGAAAACGTTATGATCAGAAATAAAAAGGTGTACCAAGGAAATTTTATTCAACCATAGTTGATATTGGTATGTTAAATGAATTAGTGACAGGTTTGTTACATGTTTTTTTGAATTATTCAAACACCCTATTTGACTTGGGATCATTTCATTCATTCAGTTCAGATAAATTTTTTAGAAAATTTGTAATATGACATAATAAATGTAAGATATATCATTTGGTTAAAATTTTGTGTTAAAGTATTAAACCATGAAATATTTATATGAATGTAACTATTTTCAATTGTGGGATATTATTTACTAAAAATCATGTTGAAGAAACTATAGTAAAATATTATATCATCTATGGTATGTGTTATATTTTATATTATCATGATTTGACAGATTATAGTGATAATATTGTTTTCTTTAATGATATCATTATTTTGATAATACACCATGAATATGAGAAATTAATTAGAGAGTGAAATAAATGTTATGAAGAGAAAATAATTGAATTTAAATAAAATGTCCAAATTAGTGATGTTACATTAATATATGAATATATGATTCTATTTTTGGATGATTTACCTACTATTACTCCTAATAAATATTTTTCTTATACTATTTACTTAGTTCTTGGTGAAAAAACTATTTCCAAAACCCATTATTGAATAGATCAAGTGGAACATTTAGATTTAGAAAATAAATTAATGTAGTAAATAGATAAAGATGTTTTCTGACCAAGCACCACACTATGGGTGCTCCTATGTTTTTTTTGGAATGAAATATATATCAATGATATATTTAATTGCTAAAAGAAACTCGAATAACATCCCTATTAAGAACAATTATCATTTCCTCATATTTATGATTTGTTTTATCGTCTCCACGGAGAAAAATATGTCATGAAGGTTGATGTAAGTTCGAGGTACCATAGGTTGAATTGGAAGGATTTTGACATTCAAAAGATTGTGTTTTGATTTATATATGGCCATTAAGAGTTTTTAGTTATATTTGTTGGGTTTTCTAATTCACTATCATCATTCATTGATCTTTTGAATATATCTTTTCTTGAGTACTATGATGGTTTTTGTAATTTGTTCATTGTTGTTATTTTAGTATTTTCTATAATACAGGATGAATGTTAATGGAATCTATGGGCTATTTATCAGACCATAAAGGGGAAAATAACTATTTGGGAAATTTAGAAACTATGAATTTGGTATACATAAAAATTTCTCTTTCATGACATTTTTTTAAAGATAGAATACAATTGGATCATGCTAGAATGAAATTCGTTACTGAATGGAAAAGACCCACCAATATCGCTTAGATTTATTGTTTTCTTGGATTAGATAGTTACTATAGGAATTGTGTTGAAACAATTTTTAGGTTTTTTATCCAATTGAATAAGTAAAATTGAAAAGGAAATATGTTCATATACACAAAATAATGTGATTATTGTTCTCATGAAATGTAAATAATATTATTGAATGCTTCAGTTTTAGCCTAGATAGCTAGAAATGATTAGATCTTTGTCTACATGGATGCTTAAATGAAAGGAAATGGTTGTTTCCTATTGTAAAATTACGAGTTAATTACATTTACATACTGTTATTTGAACCATCATGAATTTAATTATTTCCCAACATATGATATAAAATTCACTGTGGTTGTTTTTCATTAAAAAATTGGAGGCATCATTTTTATGAAATAAAGTGTTAAATTTCTATATATAAAAAAGGATTCAAATATATATTAACATAAAATAAATAGAACCTAATACGTAAAATATTTCTGGATCTAATCAAGGATTATTATTTATCAATTAATTATCCTCTTGAAAAAAACAAGGTTGGTAATCAAATGAGTTGAAACTATAATGTTACATTAACCATGTTACGTTTGAAATGTGATTCATTGGTTAATGAATTGAATAACTTTGTCTTATATGTTTTGGATGTAGGTATATCATCTATTTTGATTTTGCATTCAGTGTATTCCAATTTTTCACAATGAATTTAGAGGGGTCATATGTCCAATTAATCATTTTACTAATAGTTATAATCTCTTAAGAATTGTATGTTTCAGGATTTTAATATTGACGGAGAAGGTGTTTTATGATTTGGAAAAATATTATATGTTCCTTGTGATTCACAGTTGATGAATGTGTAGTTGACTGAATCTCATAGTTATTCATTTTCCATTCATATAAGATTCACTATAATGAAAAGAGACCTACACGATTATTTATAGTGGGAATGACTAAAAAGAGACATTTCAAAATTTGTCATGAAGTGTTTGACTTGTCAACACATTAAAGCAGAATAATTTTTAGTAAAAGGAATTGGTCAACAATTTCAAATTCAAGATTGGAAATGTGAAAATATATCAATGGACAATATGTTATGATTTACAAAGACATATTAAGGTAATAATTAAATTTTGGTTGTTGTTGATCAATTAACTAAATCAACAAAACATTTTCCCCTCCAAGATTCAATGTCTTTAAGGTAAATTTTAAGACTATTTAGAAAGAAAATTATCAGGTTATAAGGAGTTACTATATTCATTGTATCAAAATGTGATCCTAGGTCAACATCTAATTTTTGGGGAGGACTTCAGAAGTCATTGGGTATTGATGTTAATTTTAGTATAATGTTTCATCCTCAATCTGATGGATAGAATGAGAAAACACTTTAAAAAAGGGAATATATGCTTTGCTCATTCAAAATCGATTACCACGGAATTTGGGATCAACATATTTCATTGGTTGAGTTTTTTTATAAAAATTATTTTCATTCAAATATACCTATTGCCCCATTTGAATCATTATTTGGAAAGCAATATCGAACACTATCTATTTGGATGATGTAGGATAAAGTATGTTGACGAGAAAATGTTGGTAGAGGAAATGATAGAAAAATTTCATTTGATTAAGCAACACATGATAAAAAACCGTAAAAAAACAAAAATTTATATGTATAATCGGAGGAGTGATCTTTCATTCATGTTAGGTGATCAAATCTTTCTAAAATATGCTCCTCAAAATGTGTGACCTGTTTTTGTAAGAAGGTGGAGTTGAATCCATGATTCATTTGACAATATGAAATCATGAAGAATTATGGATCTATTTCCTATAGAGTGTGTTTATTTAATTTTTTATCCTACGTAACCTATTTATACAATGTTTTAATGTTACTGAAATATGTATCAAATATATCTCATTTTATTATCCCTGAAGTAGTTTATGTGAAAGAGAATCTTTCTTATAATGAATAACCATGTATGGTTCATAACGACAGAGAGAAAGTATTACGTAATAAGTTTATTCATTGGGTTATAGTTTTATTAATAGAAAATATATTTTAAAATTAATCATGGGTATCAGAAAATTCTAATAGGGAAAAAGATCCCCACCTATATTAAATGTTAATAAAAATGAGAGGACAAAATTTCCAAATGGGGGTGGATGTAATATTAAACATATAGTTTGAATAAATTATTTTCATACATATAAATATTAAAAAATTAGATATTAATTATATTTTAAAAGGTATTCTATGAAAAATATCCTATCCAATACTCAGTAATGTGGTTCTCCAAAATCTTTTGTTGTACATAAGATTGTAGAATACCGAGAAATAATATATTAGTAATCTTATATTTTTAAGTTGTAGTTATATTCTATTAATTTTATTGATGTGAATGAATAGGAATAAATATATTATGTTTAAACATGTTTAATAGATTTTGGACATTCATAAAATTAATTTCCTAGGTTAAATTAAAAATAAACAAAATCTTAATCATAAAACTCTCTATATTTTCAATTTCTAGTTTTATAGCCATTTAATAGAAAACAAATTATAAATATAATATTTTACAAATTTATAAAATTTTGAAGAAATTTATTCTTAATTTTTGAAATCTAAATCTAAAAAATTTACTTTTGGATTAATTTTCACCTTTTTTGATATCATTCATATTTTGATGAATATTGAATAATAAATAATTTTACTTCAAAACTGCATTGTTGTCCAATTTTTTTTAGAGTTAAAGAGTGTTATAAATTATTTTTTTAGTATAAAAAATGTTATTTTGTTCCATATAAAAAAAGTATGTCATTAAAAAATGTTTCGCATTGAATACATATTTTAAAAATTTGAAAACATTAAAACAAAATTACATAAAAAATTTGCTTTGTCATCCTGTCTATGGGATTATTTATAAATTAAAATCTTCCAGTATTGAAATTAAAAAATGAAAAATTGGTTCTTTATTTGGAATGAAATTAATTTATAATTTCTACTATGTTAATATTATTTTTTAAAAAGTATATTAGTGAAAGTAATTAATATTAATTATAGTGATGAAGAGAAAAATTAGCTTAACAATGGAATTAACAGAAAACATTGGAGACAAAATGACCTATAAATTTATCCAAAATCCTTTGGATGTTCATATTTCTACCCAATACACCCTTTTATATAATTTTGGCCATTATTTTATCCACATGCCATTGAAAAACATGGGTGTAATTATCTTTTGAAAAATTTACAAGAATGTCACTCCCCCACCACTACAAAAAGGAACTCACCATTCTCATTTATTAACACCTATCATTACCCAAGGGATTTTCCAAAAAATGAAATAATTTTATAAATACATCACTAACATCTTCATATAGGATTCACCATGGATGAAATCCAACCAAGAAGTCCATTGGTAAATACTAAAAACAGTTACATAAAGAATTTGTAACTTTCTTCAAAAAACATTTTTAATTTGTCTCCTTGTTGACTCCCTTTATTTAATAACATTATATGATTATATAATAAAATAATTATTATAAATTTAGTTATATGTTTTAATGTTAATTATTCTACCTACACCTATACATACTTCGATAAAATTTGTAATGAAGTTACCATTTGGGTACATTGAAGTACCACCTCACGTAATGATGGCATTCGTCATTCTTTTACACCCTATAATGGTTGAGAATTATGATAAAAGAAATATTTTAATAATATATATATATATATATATATATGATATTTATAATGTATTAATAAATTTTTATTTTTTATCTACACATAGATTTTTTTTTCATTTTCTGTAAATATGATAACTTCATTTCTAGACAACTGTACAACCTCCTCCTCAATGTGACATGATAAACTCACACATTAAATAGAATATATTAAATAAGTATATTATTTAAAATACAAGAAATAAATAAAATATAATATTCTCGACATAGTTAAATTTCTATAAATATAATAAACCATTTCATTATTACCCATTCACTCACTGAAATACTGATAACTTCAATCGCAGCCATGTGGACTACACCTCGTCAACGCAACACGATTCCTTTTACATAATAATAATTATATAAAAATGAATATTCTACTAAATAATATTTTATATATTATTTAATTATAACTCTATAAAAATAAATGTTCGTTACCATCTTTCCAAAATGATTAATGATAAATTGGAATGCTACTCATGCGTACGTACATCCTACCATCTCCATGATTGTAACGTTAGTTATTTTTTCATAACCATATTTCGTGATTGGATTGAAAATTCTAAATTATGTATATATAAGATAGTCATTTTATTAATATTATACTGGATATGTTTACATAATGGCCCAGTAGATCATAGTTGACATACAATGAATTTTTTTTACATATACAACAGATTTTATCAAAACACCCAACATAAATTTAATTAAAGATGTATTTGTTTAAAAAATACTATCATGTGAAATAAAAGTAATGATAAACATAAAAAATATTATAAATATAATAAATAATTAACATTAGTTCATTATTCATGATGACAAATGCATAAGTGAAAAGTCAAACTCAAGGTAAGTGATTTTGTCTCAACCTCCTTCTATCGAGTCATTTCATAATGATAAATACCTTTATACATTTATATAGTTTATATAATGACCCTTTGATATTATATATCCTTATTATGTTTATTATCAAGCTATTATATGTTATGAAAAATGTTATTATTTCATGGTCCTTATCATTTAAATGTTCAATTTGTCATGGGATAAATTAATTTTTTAATTATTTAATCCTTTACTTTTAGTAATCTTGATATTATATTAAAAATTAATTTATATTGATAAAAAATTTATAAATGAAATATTATGTTAATTTTTATTTTATTTATTATCTTAAAAAATATATTTTTATGTGTTTTATATAGAAATTTTAATAAATGACACAGGTAATTTTCTATTAATGGCACACACAATAAAAATGAATATTATGACAACTTAGAAATTATTTTATTTTTATCTTCCTCCATATGATTTCATGTTTTCCAAAATTATAATACTTCTATAAATTTAGTTTGATTATTTTTTGTAGATTTTTTTTTCAAATGAAATGTATATTTGGTATTGGAAATGGTTTTTTATGAGAAATCTATTTTAATATCTGAATGAGATTTTCATACAAGCATAAAATGAGTTTTCCAAATTATAAAATTTTTTATATCATGTATTGAATCATGTACCTTATAAATGTTGGGTGAAACTAGATGGTGTTAGGTGATCTCATGATAGATTACCTTATGGGTGCACAGAGATAGTTCCTCAATGAATTGTGTAATTATTATATTTTTTGGAGAATAATTTTGGATTTTGTATGTATAATTAACACAATCTGTAAGGCTTATATTGGAGTTTTGTAAGTGATTAAGGTGATGAAGTCCCAAGGTACTTAAATGAATTTTTCTATGTTTTCTATATAGTTTTTATTGATATAATATTTTTTCAATTGGGAAAATAAATGATATTTCTCAATGAAATATGTTTCTTTTTTTGGGTAAAATGTTCGAATTTCATTAATGTGTTTTTATTAGTTTTAATTTTGATTTATGGATGACCAATTTCTTTATTTTTATTTTCCTTAATATGATTTTTTTTGTAAATAACACGTTTCAAATAGTTTTTCAAATGATTTATTGATGAATAATGGATTTAATGATTTTAATTTCAATTTTTTAAAGTGTTTTCACAAATCATATCATACATTATTTTAAAATATATAGTTAATGAAAAAAATAAATACCATTAAAAAGTTTTCACTTTTAAATTTTATGGGTTTTTATGTATGAGTTATAGACAAATTCTATATATCTATGAACCTGAAAAGTCTCTCAGTGTGATAGAAAGTAATTTGTTTTTGAAAAATAATCAAGAATAAGGAAAGTTTTTTGTCAGAGCAATATTAAAAAATTACCCAATTTGAATCCTATAGAAAATAGGTTGATATTACATAGTTATTTTGGAATAAAAATCAGGGTTTCATTATAGAAATATTACTTTAGGCATTAAGAATGGATTAGTTCTTTTTATTTAGATCAAATTTGGCTCTGGTAGTTTGAAGTGGGATGTTTTCAATCAATCATATAGACCATAATCTTGGGAAACATTTTCACATATTTTTTGAAATTACATTTAATTAATAATAATAGTTATTTTTATTTATATATCACTATTATGATTGGAATTTCATTTAATGTATTATGTTAAAATATATGAGTACAATTTATTATTTTACTCATTTTTTGGGATGGAAAGTGTGTTTTCATTCGTATATTATTATAGAAACATATTTATATAATTACATGTTAATGAATTCAGCAAGATGTGATTTATTTTAATAGGATGGACAGTTCCAAAAAATAATAAAAATATTTTAGTTAAATGTTTAAAGAAGATGATCTAATTAATTAACACATTTGAGGTATCTTGTGCGGTGTTCTTATATATAACATATTAATGGATCCATAATTTAATTAGATATGAAAAGATGTTTTTTGTGTCTCAATTTTGATAAAATAATAGTTATTCACATAATAGATGAAGTCCTTATAGATTATGGGGATGGTTTTTTGATTAATTGTGATGATCTTGGTTTTGAGTGACTATGTTATGAATTATTTAATAATTCGATGTTTTGACTTTAGAAAGACCCAAATGGGGTGGAGTTGAGTACATTGGTTTTTGTTATTTTAGAGGTTGATATGATCATATGGATGAAGATAATAGTTTATTTAATTCATAAATAACATGGTATTGAAAATTATAGAATTTTGAAATGGTTTAATAGTATGGGCTGGATTATCCTTATTCTCTTCATGCATGATTGAGTGATTGTATTATTGTTTTGTTTAGGTATGTGGGATGATATGGCCTAGGATGAGAGGATAACGTGTAAGTGATTCAATTATGGTGTGATTCTTGATAAATTAATAGAATTGAGTGTTTAAATTTTATTAGGATATTAGAAATGATTGAATCATTAATGCTTCATGAAAATGTATTAAATCCCAAATAATTACTGGGTTATATATGGATTATTTTATTTTAAATCATGTTAAAATTTTATATTATATCACAACATATGATTATGAATTACATTTACAAAATCCACATGAGTAATAGTTCCCTTTTTGTGTTTGATTATATATAATTCTCTTAAATGAATATTTTTTAATGGGTCTATTCAAAAATATTTTAATGATACATTGAATTTTTTCTGGATTATGGTTTGATGTGAATGTATAGTTCATTCATGGATGACCTATATATGTGTAAATTTTCATTGATGGAAATTATAATGTTGAAGTTTTATTATAAAATATTATGTTCATTTATATGAACATGACCAATGGTTTGTTTTTGGTGAATGTACCCTAATACTAATTTTGGATTTTATGTTTAGAGCTCTTGGAAATAGGATTTTGTAAAAATATTGATAACAGTTGAATTATTGAGTTTAAAAGGTATGTTAGGCTGATTTATAGTAGAGTCAAAATGATTTATAATGATATATGGTTAATGTATCAATTTGAGCTACCTAGGATAATATGTAGGCTTTCCATAGCCTCTATGAGATATATACAGTGTAACACTAGATCAGATAGATATATTATTGAACACAAGTTGTAGGGTTTTATGATTAAATATTATTGGTCATGTGTTCAAGGTTTGGATTTATAGAATGATATTGTTCATTCCTCAGGTTGATGGTGATGGTTGAGGGTCATCCAGATCAAGAAAGTGTTATTTGGAATAACATGAGATCCTTGATCCCGATAATATGGTTATAGTTAGTGGTTTTTTGGTTTTGAAAATAAAATACATCATAATGAAAATTATTGTATAATATCTTTAGTTATAATATTTATTTTATTTTCTAATAATATAGACAATTCTATACTGGGGTATTTCCCACAAGACTTTGGCATGTTACCCTAGGGTCTGTTGGGTAGTGGTCAACATTTGAATATACGAATTTTTTAATAATTTTGATTGATGGATACGTTTTTGTGTCTTAAAATAATGTCATACTAGATATAGATATTCATTTATGATGGTAGCTACCATCATTTTGTTCATTGGATGATAGGGGTATGTTTTAGGGATGATACTGGTTGGGGATCATGTTCTCTGATAATGTCCTCTAATTGAGGCATCACAATGTGGGATAGTAGTCGATGTCATCATGTTTGGTGATTTTTTTTAGAAATTCAGTGTCTTATTATGATAACTAGAACTTATTGAATATGGATGTGTATTAGAAATTAGTTTTAATATCTGATACATTATTCAATAATGGAATGTTGTTAGTATGGTTTTGAATCCTACAATTTTGGTGAAAATATAGTTCTGGGTAGATCATGAATATATAGAGTGGAGATATAACCCTATAAAATAATGAAATATATGTTTTATTGGATTTGTTTTGGAATTTATTGGCGTTTTTATTTTATTATTGTCACAGATGAGATGATCAATAGTGAGTATTTTCTAATTTATCACTTCACTAAAGGTCGGTGATTGATGGGGAAATTTTAATTTCAAGTTCAATATTTAAGTTTATTTTATAACATAGAATTAGATTTTAATTATTAGTGTTTTTATATCTCCATGAAATGATTCTACCCATGATTGGGTAATTTAGTGGTAACATGGTTGAAATGCTTAATTTAGAAAATTTAGTCTCATTATGAGGAATGATATTCTCTCTTAGATTCTATGCACACATCAAATGTTAATCCAATTAATTTACAACTTATTTAAATTTTAAAAATTGTAATCTCCTTGATAGAATTCTTTCCATGAAACACAATGTTTAAACGAACAATTTTTATAATAGTATTATTATTATGTAAATGTGAAAATTATAACATATCCATTAAAAAAGATGTATAAATAAGATAGAACTAATTATTAAAATCTGTATAATAGTTTTATATATTGTAAATATATTGATAAATTTATCAAAAATAAAAATTTAAATTTTACTGAAGACATTTTATTCATCAAAAATATAATTTCTTCAATATTGGGTGTAAATTCATATTTTGACGGTACAATATAATTAATTTCTAAATTTTTTGAATATGTAATTTATGAAAGGAATATAATTTTTGATGTTACTATGTTTATATTAATTTATGTTACAATTTTATCATATTCTTAAAAAATATAATATTTGGTTGAATAGTAGAAAAATACTTTTTTAAAGATTAGTACATTTTCATTAAATTTATTTAAAACTTATCATTTATTTTTTATTGGTATATATTTCATTAGATTATTATGATTATAATAAATTCAATGAATTTCATTGAAATAAAATGTATAATGTTTTTTACAAAATTATTTATATATTTAGAATGATTGTTTTTTTGAAATCCCGTTATCTTTGTATAATGTGTGATCTTTTTTAATTTTATTTTTTTAAAATAATAGAAATTTAATACATATTATAAGATATATTCAAAAAATTTAGAATATATTAGTCATTCTTTTTTTGACAATATGATTAGGGATTCTGGTAAAAATGTATGTTAGAATGGAAAGAGTTAAAATAAATTAAGTGTTAAAATTAATAGTATAAAAATAAAAATTTAAAAAACCATGTCTATAAAGAAATTTATTATATTATATTTATATATCATAATATATTATTCAATATTCGGTCATTTTATAACTAATTTTCTAGATTAATACATTTATATATTTTAATCATTTTGAAAATACGATGTATATACCCTACACCACTTATAAAAGGAAACTCCTTATCCTCACTTATATTCAACTAATGACCATACTATTGTTTCTTGTTCATATTAATGTCAATTCATAACATCAATCCTGGTGTTCTATAGTTATTTTATTAACCAAAATTTCATCATAATAAAGAAATATATATAATATTAAAGAGGTGGTGCATAGAATAGGTACATTTTTAAACCATGCTCTTTTAATTTTACTCTTCTTAAATGTTCTATAATCCCTTTTTTGCATTCATAATGTGATAAATCATATATCATAAATATAATACAACCATATTTTTATTATGTAACAACCATTTCCACTACCTTTCCATCAATGGGGAAATAAATTTATCACTTCTATGTATATGTGAACTTCAAACTCTATGTAGTGATATCATTCATTTTTTAGAACCACAATTCAAATATATTTATTATTATTTATTGATTTTTTTCTATATGATATTTTTGGAATAATTATGAATCTATTATTGCAATACCATATATACCTTTCTACCACCCCATCTATTGGATAACAACCACATCTCTCATGTGTACATGTGGATTATAACATCCATGCAATAAGATGGATCATTTTATGTTTTTTCTTTACTAGGATATTATTAAGGATATATTTTATTAATATATATATATATATGATATATGTGATATAATAAACATTAATTAATATCTAGGTATTATTTAATTATATTTTCACAGGTCAATTAAAAAGTGGAAACACCACTCAAGTGTATATGTGGACAACCACATCCCAAATTTAATAGAGTATATTTTCAATAAAAACTACATAAAAATGGTAGCAAAACGTAATAGAGTGATTCAATATGACACTTGTAAAGTAGTTAATGTTTTTTATATTATGGAACCATGATCAAGTTTCAAGTACCAAAATTATATAACAGAAACATACATGAAAAACAATGATGTTAAAAAATATAATTTACAATTTAAATTATTAATAATTGGGTGTTATAATGATTTATGTGATTAAAATATTATAATATATTTATATATATTGTTATTTTTTAAATTATAATAAATATGAACTGATTATAAATTATTATGGAATTTTTAAGACAAATATCAGCATTAGGTATGATTTTTTCACCACACTTTTATTTCTATGATACATTACACATTTTCACAACTTATTTATTTTAAGATTTGTGTATATTGACGCTGAATATATATTATTATTAATTTGAAAAATATTATGGTAATATATAAATTCAACTATGTTTCTCACTCTCATGATGTTTTAATTAGATAATTACCAAAGCGATAATCATTTCGGTTTAAATATCTTTTTTCAGTATTGTATATACTAAATTTTCATTAAGGGATATTATTTGATATTATGAGTCAAAACCCATATATATTCACATACAATAGTTATTATTCTAATTTTCATTTATTAGTTCCATTTTTTCTTATTGGTACTTCAAATATCAATGTAAATATTAAAAAATAATATTAATCTTATTTCTTCATTGGTTCAGAAATATTTTCTATAATATCCATACTCATTAAAAAAACATCTATAAATAATATTTCTTATAAATAAAATGTTATAATATTTCAATTTTACTACCATTGTCTTTGTTAAAAAATTATAAATAGTATTATTTCTAAATTTTTCCTCAATGTGTCTTATTTAGAAATGTATGAAATTTTTTTCTTGTAACATATACATCATTAAAAAAATTTCATCTCCATCATGTTAATTATTATCATTTAAATTTCAATTACAATATTCCTTTGTTATTTTTAATTTATTCTATTTTCAAAATAATCTTGGATTCCATTTTTTTAAATGCTATTAAAGTAATGAGATATTTTCATATCTTTACAAGGAAATGTTTGAGGATATTTTACATATCATTCTTCTATGTGAATTAAAAATTATATATTACTGTATATTATTCAGATATTATGAAATGAAATAATATTTATTATTTTAATATATGTATTATTATGTTTATTATGAATTTTTTACAAAACCCTTTAATTTTATATGGGGTATGTAACAATGATATGATGAATGGCTTATGATATTATGGAAGACATATATATTGGTTATAATTACATGATAACCAGGACCAAAATTATTAGCCCTATAATTAATATGTTAATGTCATAGTTCATTTGAGAAATTTATGGGAAATTACTTGATGTATGTAATACACAACTCAAAATTGGTATACATGCTTGACCTATTGTGATATGGAAAAACATATTGATTCTCTACATACTATGATAAGATGGTATCAATAATTAATCATGAAATATGATATGGTTTCTGTTACTATAATTGGGAGTATCATTTATGAAATTTTAATATTATTATAATTTAAACTCATGGATAATGATTCATTTTTTATGATTTTGCAACCATTTGACATACAACTGTTTTTTTGACATGACTGATTATTTTGAAATATGATTTTTTGGGTATGATTATTACTGATATTTACCAGTTCCTATAAAAATTGTCTCATGATATTCTAACCTATTATAATGTATAGATATATCCCTTGTTTACCCATCCCATGAATTATATGTCACACCTTTTATGTTTTATTTTTTATCTAGGTTATGTAGATGGGTACATTGTTTTGTAAATCTAAAATTCTAACTTATGTGATGAAAGAAATTGTAGATAATGGATAATATACATAAATAATAATTTTTTTGTTTATAGTTTCAATTTAAAATGATACATTATTTTTATCTAGGATGATTATTTGAGAAATTTATTGAATATTCTTTGAAAAAATGTAAATTATGCATTGAATTATTTATGATCTATAGTGTGTATCATTGTGGGGATCAGTTTTTTAGAGAATATATTATATTGAATATGTGGATAAAAACTAATACATCCTATGTGCTGTGTAATATTATATTTGACTCAAATTATGCTTATTTTCATGATAATATGGTGTAATTATTTATGATACATTCGAAATTATTTTAATGATTATATGATTTCCAAATCTGATTATCGTAACAAGATTATTACACAACTATTTTATCTTTTAATCAACATATAGAACCAAATGTAATAATTATAATAAATAATGATAAGGAAAATTTAATTATTATCCTCATGATAACATTTATGTTATGGGAGATGGAATGAAAAATTATGTTTTTATGCTCACTAAAAATTATCCTGTTGAGATTTTAAAATCAAATGGTTGGAAAAAATACAATATGGAGTATCTAATGAAGAATCATACAAGTTAGTTAAGAGGTTTAATAATCTATAAGTGGTATAGTTATTGGTTATTAATACTGGGAAATTATTATTTGTTCTCTACTACTTGATATATGACAATATTTCCATATCTATATATCATTTGGATGGGAAATCAGGTCAATAATTTAATCCTATTATGTAAATGTGGTTATTTGAAAAAAATTATTTTATGTAAATGGATGAGATTAATATTATATTTTCTAGAATGATTATCTCTTGTATTCTGTTCAAAAAATTCATAAGGATATCCTTTATCTTAGGGAGATAGATTTTTAATTTTTTGTTAATTATAAGGAAAATTTTACATGAATTCTACAGAATAATTATATTTTATCTAGAATTCAAGGAAGAATTTTTTTATTCCTTAATGGATAAAAATCATGTCAATTAATGGAATTATCTATAACTGTAAGGATATTGACCCCAGCAACCTTGATTCTACAAATACATTATTACATTTGAATAAGAAAAAAATTATAAGATCGTAAATGAAATAAACATTTAGTAGTCTTGTTAAACTGTATACATATATTAATTCCATATTAATTTGAAAACATAAAATATAACAATTTTTTTTAATTAATATAAATATTATTCTCTATTGTGAATCCCTTTATATCATTTATATAACATTTCTAATCATACTATAGAATGGAAACATAAGATTGGTGAGAGAATTAATGCTCGGTAGGGGTATGTGTAGAGTGGAATATATCATGAAAATAAAATCTATAATCAATATGTACAAGTAAGTAACTAAAAAAATACCCTTAAATAAATACCATTAAAATGAAAAATATTATATATGTAATTAATTATGATTAAATAATTCTATATATATCATCCCCTGAAATTGGTATATAACCATAGATATTCAAACTAATTAAATAATAAAATTTCACATTAATAAAAAAATTCCTTAATGAGGTAATTCATGATTTCATAAATCAATAACATACAATCAATACATTTCATAATAAATTTATGTGAAAAAACCAATTTAATTTTAATAATAATTTTGTCTTATAGACCTACCAATACATTGAGGGGAAATATAAATCTAGTACACACCCATTACATAATAAGTCCATTTCTTTTCACATATATAGTGGGTGGATCATAATACACATAAATATATATTCAATAAATAACATAAAAATTTAAATACATACCACAATTAATATACATAATCAGAAACCATCCAAAGAAATATAGTGAATGGTTACAAAATTTAGCATCCCCAGTCAAAATTATTATAAACCATTTTAATAAATAATAAATATTTTATCAATACAATATACCCCCTATGTATTATATGTAAAAAAATGGTTTTTTCCTTTATGAATATAAATACCATAAAATCCATTAAAACATTCTCAAGGAAATTGTATGTTTGATTTGACAAATAAACTTTTAGAAGAATAAATCCCAAAAAAATGAAAAACAATTTTTGTGGAAATAGTTTATAAAATTAATAAAGTAATAATTTAAACATTGATTGGTCATGATGCATTTTTGTTTTTTATATTACTTGTATATAAAAAACTATTCCTTTCACATTTATGATAAAATCAAAAAACACCATGTTTAGAAAAGAAAAGAAGATTACATTAAAATATTTTTTTAATAATTCATATATGGATAAAAATTTATTTCAAAATTATTGTTTCTAAATAAAATATTATATATAAATCATTCTTAGAGAAAATGGTTTTTGAAAAAAAATAATTCTAATTGAAGGGAAATGAAGTTAGATTTTATTAAACAAATTACATCTGTCATTTTACATTAAAAAAAGGAATATGGTAATATTATATTAGAAATTAGTGAATAAACATTGTATAATAAAATTAATGTGTTTTATCACACAATAACCAATAAATTTTTTAATTTGAAATCCATTTATAAAAAAATTTCAACTAAAATGAAATTGAAACATAAATCTATAACTGCATTGGTTAATTTTTAATCAAAATCCCCATGAATAGAAGAAATTAAAATTAAACATTAATTACCCTGAATTTAAATGGATTAATAAAATTACTAATCCAAATTAGTAATATATACACCATGATAATGAATAAGTGGTGAAATTGATAAATGACTCAGATAAGTAAATGTGAGACAAGATACCCTCACCACTGGTCGGATTTCCTATGTAATTTTATAATATCCTATATAAAAAATTCATAATCATTATAATTATATTTTAAACATATAATATTATATTTAATACCATATGTTATTAACATATAACTATTTCAGACCAGATTGTTAATAATTCCTTGTTAAAATCACTATTTTATGTGTTAAATGCTTTTTTTCATGTATGCTTTGGTTTCATAAATTTTGTTATTTTATAGTGATCATAGTTATATAATTCCCATAACATTAGTAATTATATAGATTTAAAAACTATTCATTACATATGTATATATAGTAATCTATAGGAATTAGGGATTTAAAATGGATTACACTATTCATAGCGATGGTTGGTCGTATGTATGCATGAATGCAGTTTCCATTTTTATCGATGAATGGAATGAAATGAGAAAATATTTAATTAAACATTATTAAAAATATATTATTATATATATTTAAATTATATTAACAAAAAAATAATTATGACCATCCATGAAAAAATTAAATGGAAAACATTTCACATCACTATACACAGGCGGAAGTCTACATGTATGCAATAACAAAGTTATTGATTTAAAAAGTACGAGAAAGAAGGATGTTAGATGTGGTATTATATTTATTTTATTTTTGTAGTTCAAAAACGTCACATATAAATATTAATTCAAACAATAATAACTTCTATAAAATGCATATATTAAATACTAATAAAATTGATTTATGAGGTGATGTCCACCACAATGAAGAGCCATGTTGTCAAATCCCCCATAGAATCAAACAAATGAATGTTTGTATGATATGATTTCTAAATAAGTATAATAATTCCATAAATATAATTTATAAATGTTAAATCTATAATTATATCGATCCTTGAATGGTGGTGATGGAAAATAAATTACCTCAGTTTATGATGGGGTAGTCTGTTGTACACGTGATTTATAGTTTTTTTCCCATTTGATGGAATTAGATAAGGATATTGGTTATGAATTTAACAAAATAACACACACACACACACACATATATATATATATATCAATTTTTTTCATTGTTTAATATGAATTTATGTTGGTGGAAGAATATAAAAAACAAATACTCACATTTATGATTTTTACCACTTCTTTGGGGATCGTCAATTTGTGTGCACAAAAATCCATTATAAGAGATCTCAATAATTTAAAAAATAATATAAGATGTTTTTAGTTTTTTAGAAAAGTTATCTAAGTAGGTATTAGAATAAACAATTTGTTTTGGTAGTGTGATGATGGTATAAGAGGGTGTGTCCTTTTATAGGCATGGTAGAGGACACAGATGAAATTTATGAAAATATAATTTGAAACCACCTTTTTATCTTGAAATGTTTTTCCAAAATGGCTCATTACGACTCGTTAGTGGTTATATGGCCATAATCATTCCACTAAATATGTGTTGGATATGTTTAATTTAATATTTAATGCTTATCACAATAGTTTAACACATTCATAATCATATTTATTCCATAACAATGGTATTTAATTATTACTATTTTACTATTCATTAAGGGAAAAAAGGATTCAATGTTTTTATATAAAATAAATTATTAGGATTCCAAATATGGAATCCATATTTCCTAATTTTATAGCTCGATGTGACAGATGTTACTTTAAAATTAATCACACAAATGTGCCAAAAAACGTTTCTTCCAATAAAAATAATGAAAATATAAAATAAATATTAGATTTTAATATAAAATTTATTCATCTAAAATTAATTAGTTAAATATTAATATAATTAAAATATTACATTAAAAATAAATTAAAATACAATTCAACCTTGAAGATAATATTTAAAAAAAGGTTATTGTAAACAAAAATCAGTATTTGGCACTATTCATCAACAATTTTATATTATTCGAAAAATAAAAAAATTAATCCAATGATAATTTTGGCGCATGTAAATTCCAATGATTATTTTTAAAAATTAATTTTTATAAAATTGGTAACATTTAATTTAAAATTATCTTCCCAAAGCCGACTATACCATCTTAAGACAACTAGTATTTTTTAGAATACATTTATTTTTCTTTAAAATGATTATTATATTCAATATATTCAATAGATAATCAATTTATTTAATTTATATATGTCCAAACCAGTTATAAATCACAATTTAGTTATTCTTTTTCATACCTTCCAATATACTACTAATAATTATTTTTATTATTCATATCAAATCAAAAGTAAACAGATGAGAAAGGGATCATGCGGGTCTAAAAAAGTTATATCCTAGGGAATCCCCTAGAACCACCTTTATACCACCCGAGGGGAGGGAATTGGTTGAACTATACACCATAAGGGGAGGAAAAATGGGATGCTCTGGTGGCTAGGATGTCTGCCAGCTGATTATCCATATTCAATGTAGGAATATTCTTAGTGTTGTTAAGAAGAAGAGGTCTACACATTCAGTGGATAAAAGAAATGTGATAGGGGGTTAGGGAGACTCCCTTGAGGGATCTCTAAATGATTCTGGAGTCTATCTCCACCACTGTGAGGGGAATGTTCTGTGAATTCCAAAGCTCTAGAACAAGTAAGTATGGCCCTTGCATCTACAATCAAAGAGTCCCTATTCCCAAATTAAGCACTGAAAGCCATAATTACTAAAAGAGACAGGTCACAGACCGCTCTGCCACACCTCATAATGCCCTGACCGGATGCACCATTCAAGTTCATCTTAAAGCACTGAATATGGGGAGTTTATCTCACCCAGGACCCTGACTGTAGTGGGCGGGAGGGGGCTGGGTGATTCTAGAGAAATGCCTAAGGGAAGGCTCCTCCTCATGCGTACTGTGGAGGGTATCTAGATCAGCAATGTGGAATCTAGTTTTGAAGACCAAGACATGGGAAGTGGTATGAAAATAATTGTGGCGCACCCTATTGCGCACCTGGAAAATAAACCAAAAACCCATCGCCGAGAAGATAAAATTACGGAATTCCACCTATTTGCTCATACCCCCAATGAACCAGTGCTAAAAGAAGTCCTCCTATGTCGAAAATTTTCCGAAGATAGTGATGGGCTCACCAAGGGATCTCCACAGACACCTAACACAATAACCCTATATGAAAACATGTTGAGAGGACTCCTTATGGGGTCATGATAGTAAGATCATCTTGACATGATAGAAATACCTCTAGCCTTGATAGCCATCTTAGTAAGGATTTCCTGGGATCGAGCCCGCCAAACCAGAAAATTTTATTTTGTAGGGATGAAATTGCACCGCAAGATCATACCCATGGGTTATGAAATCGACCACACGCGCATGTACCTTCTGTACACCTTGTCTAAGAACCTCCCATTCAGGGAAGTCAAGAAGATGCATCTGTCATCAGAGCTATATGGATAAATATATTCAAAGGTAGCTTCCTTGGTGGGTTTAATAATTAGCCTGATAAATGGGGGTAGATACTAGCATCCATAAATGATAGTTCAGGGTTTGGTCATCCCGGTAATCCCTGTACACCTTCCCACTATTTATATTCCCAGAAGTTGGTGTCACCCTGAGCAAGAATCCAGAGGGAGCTATCCTTGAGTAGGGGTAAGTGACCATAGATAGAGGCCCATAAAGGATAAGGTTTCTTTCCTATTTCCCTAAAACTATAATCGTAAATTGATCTGATAAAGCGGATCCAAAGGGATTTACCCTCTATTACCTCCCAGGCTATCATGACCTGTAAAAAGTACATTGACTCTACCAACCTCCAAACAGTAATTTATCCAAGCTCTAGGGGTTTCGAATGTCTTTCCTAGGAGGCCCAATGGCACCTTCCCTCTCTATGATCATCCCTCAAAAAAGAATTTAGTGCCCCATAATCCTAAGAAATTGTATCATTGGGGATGCAGATAACTGCCATAATGTGCATGGGAATTGAGGATAAACCATAGTTGACGAGGGAGATTCTTACACTGAAATAGTGAAAATGGTTTTTCCAGTAATTAATATAGTTGATCACATTGTTTGACATATCCTTGAAGTGCTGGATGTGAACTCTTCTGTGTGCTATTGAAGCGAAAAAATCAATCATAGGAAAACGCTTTTCATGGATACCATGAATATCTTCGATGTTAATCCCCATCGCCCCGTGAAGTGAGAAGAAAAGAAGATCCCACTCTTCTCATTATTTATAATTTCCCACTCCACTTACAATACTACTCCATTATCTTTCCAATGTTTTTAATAGAGGTTATTGACCCATTAATGAAGAATATAAAATTGTCCTCTAAGAGTAGACGAGAAACCCTAGTGAAATGAGCACCACTATGAAAAAGTAGGATCCACCGGACGGAGTTGTGAGATAAATGTACCTACTAAAATCATCGTGCTCAATGACGAAAAGGGTAGTAGATGGTGGGTCACCCTTCTGTAGCCCCTAACTTATTTGATGAATCCACACTACCTCCCCGGAAAGAGAATATTGAACCATGGTGAGCTGAAACATCAAAACAAGAGATCGATGGCTCTCTCGAAGAACCCCATACATCATAGGACTATAATAATGATGCTCCACTACATTTAGTCATATTCCTTATTCATGTCTAATTTGATAATAAAATTTCACCCAGTCAGATTCCTATTGATATCCCAAACCATTTCCTAACCTATTTCGATTATGCCTTGAATAGATCTTCCCAGAATGAATGCATGTTACTCGTTTTCTACCCAATCATTAATGAACCTGGAGGGCCAGTTATTGATGATGGTGGCCAAAACCTCATATTTAATGTTAGAAAGGCTAATTGGGAGATATTGGGAAAGAGAATAAGGATCACCAGCCTTGGAGATTAGGATCATCATAGTAGCACTAGAGAACCGGGTGAGATGTCCCCCATTGAAGAAATCAAGAATACCCTACTTGAGATCACCCTTATTAATACTCAAGGCGGACACAAATAAAGACCCTGGGAAAATTTAAAGGCCAGGTACACGGTCAGGGTTGAGGAAGTTGACTCCCTCCCAAATCTCCTTCTCTTTAGGGGCACTCTTGAGGAGGGTGTTCGGCAATATTGGGACAAGATTGTAGATTGATTCAGATAGATCTTATGCCCCGGAGGTATATCCAAACAAAAACCATAGGTTAGCATCACACAGAAGAGATTTAAAGGGCACATGAACTATATTAACATGATCCCAGGTAATTTAAAAATGATCTGTCCTCGAGGAAGATGATAGGTACACGGTGTTGATGCTTTCCTTTCAAATATGCATGCAAAAATCATTATTCTGATCTCTTTCATTGAGCCAAAGGGTCTGATACTGTTCACATATTTTAATTTCCTATTCGATCAGAAACTTGCTTTGATGCTTTTATTTTAGACACACCTCACCAAAAACCACTTCATTCGACTCATCTTCTAGAGAGACTTCATCTCGCTCAATGTCCCGAGCCACCTCCTCCATGCATGGATATTCAGCATCATGCAGGGAAGAACATGATGTGAAGCCGTATTTTAGGTGATGTAACATTACGTGAAGATGCACCCAACCCTTGCTCTGACATGGAAGATACCAGGAGTGGTGAATCATATCGAGAAAGTTAGGGTGCCACATCCAGCTCTTAAGGAAGAAGAAGCAGTGAGGGCTCAGGGTTCTGGACTTGAGGTGGAAAAAACAGCAGGGAATGATCTAAAAGAGCACGTGTGAGATGGTGAACATCCACAATCATGAAGTCTGAAATAGCTTGGAGGTTCCCAAAGAAACGATCCAACCAGCCCCAGGTCCTCTTATTTCCTCTTTGATCGTTGCACCATGTAAACCTATTTACTGAGAAACCAAGATCCTGAAGCCCTGCCTATGATGTGAAAGAGGAGAAGACGAGCCTATAAACCCATGGAAGGGTACTACTTCCTTGCATTTTTGAGGTATGCATAATTGAGTTTATGTTTCTTCCCACATTCAATGGGATCTCCACTGGATTATAGTTCTTGAGCACCGCCCATAGTGGCTCCCACATGCATGTATCACACATAACATATACAATGTAGAAAAGTCAATGTTGATCCTCTAGCAAGATCCTTACATATTTTTGTTGGTCTGATGCAGATAGCATAACAATATTAACTCTGGCCTTCCAAAAGATCCGAATATGCTGATTCTCAGGCTCACCATGCAAGAAGGATTTCATACCCATCCATTTATCAAAGAAATTTATCTTCGAAGTAGGATGTTATGGATCGAGAATAAAAACCACATAGGCTTTACGATGAGACGTTACAGAAAACAAAAAATATGTCTTCACCATGGCCCCGAGACCTCAGGCATTCCACAAGATCATTGAGATAATAAGAATAGAGAGTGCATGGCACTGGCCCCAAGCCTGAGTGGTTTCCAGACATGATACTTTGGAGATGTAAAAGAGGCCTTGGATTGTGTTCTAGTGCACATTCTTCCCACTGAGAGATTATAGGATGAAGAGGGTTTTACTGATCCCTCAAGATACTGATGCAGAGGATGAACCATTTTCCTGACTGCAAGAGTCAGTGTGAGACACTCATTCACCTACACAGAGGCCTCGTATAGATTAAAAGTCGAGGTCAGGGGGGGTGATTGAAGTGGGCCTCCGATGAGTGGAGAGACACATGGTAGATAATCCGTCAAAGAAAGATAGGCTAAAGAAAATTAGGTAGCTAGGAGGGGTGGGGAGAAAGGTGTCAGAGAAGGAACTGGGAGAGGGAAGGTAAAAGGCCAAGGTAACGGCCCAAAGGAGGGAAAAGAAGAGGGGTGGGGGAGGGCTGGGATAAGGGCCATGCAAGGGGACCCTGGAGTGAAGAGAGATGCATGAGGGGGGTCAGGGTGAGGGACGTGGACAAGTGTGCAACAAGGGGCCAAATGGGGGGAATGTTCCTTATGAGACGATGGGGAAGTTCGAAGGGGAACATGAAGGCGAGGAACACCTGGGGCCATCAGTTCGAGAGGAGGGGTAGGATGGGGTGCCGACGGACCTGAAGCAGAAGCAGGCGAATCCAGTGATGCATGGGGATAGAAGGTGACTTGGGAGGACTTTCTGCCCTTAGAAATAGGACGTTTCCATCTAGATCACTCGGAAAACCATTTCTTGGAGACTGCGGACGAGTGGCCTTGAAATTGGTTGTCACTAAAGCAACCTAGAGTTGATGGGAAGAAACGACGATGACCCCATTCTAGGGAGTCACCAACTCGAAGAACAAACTGGGCAGACAATGTTTTAGAAAGATATAGGGCTATGCAGACATGATCTGACATTGTATCTAGGATTTAAATATTCAGTTAGTTTGTGTAATGAAACTCTCTCATAGGGATACCAATCACCTCAAAAAATGACAAATTTTGAAATGGTAGGGGGAAGCCCGAGAGGCACACCCACACCCCAGAAATCTAATACTCTTGACCTCAGTGATCCTCCATGGACCATACAGAATGGCTGAAATGCCAGCGGAGGGTACCAGGGTTCCTATGCCCTGGCGCGAACAAAATCCTCCCAAGAGTCCAAGGTGATGAGGAAAGATCCCATGTGATGCTCTGATATCTTGCAAGGTTGGAGAATCCCACACCCACTAACAATGTCCTGGAAGAGGCAAAAAGTTGGATTATCGATCCCAAGAGGGCCACAAGGGACCAGAGAATCAATGATGACGCTTCATCAAATGACGATTCCACAAAAGAGTTAAATGGAAGTCCATTACAAAGATCCACACGAGGAACCCCCATCTGGACCATTGGGAGGTGGAAATTGTGGCGAACATGATGAAAAAAGAATCTCCTTTAGATATTGCTTCGGCCTAGGAAGACACACCGCATGAGCCGAGGAGAGAGGAGCGGCAGGCGGATCCAGAAGGTCCGTCTCCACCATGACGGTTGAAAAAAACAGGGCAATCGACAAATCCAATGGGGAGGATGTTGAATATATGGTTGATAAAGCCGAGAGCATGGGTGGCGCGTTATGCATGTTGTTTAGTATATGAAAATTTTCTTATCCCATCAAATATAACAACTAGGTAATAATGGAAATGTTTAAATAATAATATTTAAATAGAATATAATGTTTCATTTAAACCACTAATTGAATGTATCATTAGATATTAAAGATAATATATATTTAAATATAGATATATAATAAAGTCTCATTAGGATTTATTATCTTTTAATAACTGTGTTATATTTCATATATTCCAGGAAAGATGTTGTTCCTCTTTCAAAATATTACGGCCTAACAGTCTCCCCAAATTCATTAATTTTCATCCTTGAAATTTTTACTTGATGTCATAATAAAGGGTTTGAAATTTTGAAATATTGTTATAGAAAAAATCTCATCGAAAAAGTATTAATAAATCATCTTATTGTAAAATAAAAAATTTAAGAACAATGGTCATATAGAATAACACATAACATGATTTCCATGAATGACAACATTGGGGGGGAAGTGAATATAAGAACATGAAAGAAAATCATAAATAATTATACATAGTGATCGAGATCATTGATCGCATGAAATATAATGATTAATGTAAGCTTAAGTACCTAAAAACGTAAACAGTTGATGATTAAAAATAAAATTTCAATCATTATAAAATGAACGTAATATGATTACAATTTTTCCGCATCCATTTCCTAAAGTAATGTAATTCTATTTATGTATATAAATATAATAAAATATACTTAATTTATATTATCTTAATTCATAATAATAATTTCACCCATTCATCGTGGTTCAACAAACTAAGACATTATCTATTACTCCATGAAATTAATACCTGAAAATATTTTTTTCCTGAAGTAGTTAATATTACATTTATTGGATTATAAGATCCATAAAATAGTAACAATATATTCCTCCAATATTTATTATAATTAAAATTATTAGCACGTGTTATCATACACTAATAATTAATTAATTAATAGTTACTCCAAAAAGTCATCTCAATCTATTTGAATAAATTTTAACATTGTGACTCATCCAAAATTTGTTTTCCAAAATCGACTATCCAAAAATTTTAAATGAAATTTCACGAAATCAACATTAAATTCAACACAAAATAGAAATTGGATCTTAATGCCACATTCCTAATATTTTAATGATTTTATCATAAAAAAACCTTATCAAAATCCTGAAGTCCTCCAAAAATATAATCACATATTTTAAAATATATACCAAAAATCTAAACATAGAGAAAACTCCAAAAAACATAACTTAAACGATAAAATCAAATACCAATTTCATGGTCACCAATAGTATCAAATTGCAATCAATTTCATATTATTATATCATCATATATCACATATTAAGGGTTATCTTCTCATATTCATGAATTTTTTAAAATGAACAAATTTTTAATGAATCAATGTTATTGTTTATGTATAACAGTAAACATATGCTTCTAAATCCTTAAAAGAAAAAATACAACAATAAATAATTATATGTTATATGATTATTATAATGAGAAAATCATTTTTAAAATTCTACCTCAAACATAATACTAATTCCGAATACCCAAGTACATTGTTCAACATTATCAATAGTAGTAGTATAAGATTGACCATGAATCCAAATGTTATTCTTTCTTACATCCCCTTGATTGTTGGTGAATTCATTTTCATGGTGACACATCTATTTACAATTGAATCATCTCACATTGGGAGATTTATTCTTTCCCTCATAATAATGAGCATAGTTGCATTTATATCCATATTTTTATCAAAATCACATTCCCTTAATGAATATACCAAGTTGATTATTTCAATAATTATTACATGTGATAAAATCTTTCTTTATCTTCTTCCCATTTTCCATCCAATTATATATATTTTTCCTCATCTCTCACATCCCTTCAAAGCTATAATACAAAAATAATTCATTCTTAGCCTTCATATAACATAAATTTATGTCCTCGTATGATTATAATGATTAAGATACTAGTTCACCTAGATATATGGGATTAAGACCATCAAATATAGGGTAATTCATACTCTTCAGATTAGGATTGTTGATATGTTTTCCATTCCATCCACTATAAGATAGTTCATGAAATTTAATAAAATAGAATAAATAATCAAAATTTTAAACATAATGTATAATACCCAATCTAGCGAAACACTTAAAAAATTTAAAAATTATTCATGGATTATCCCATTATAATAAATAGGGTTTCATTGGGATATTTTTAAAATTGTTTTTTTTTCAAATCATTCGTAATGGTTTGAGAATATAATTTCATTTATCTTATTAATATCCTTCAAGCGTGTCAAAAGTTATTTCTAGTAATGTCTATAATCAAGTACTAGATAATTCTCTAGTGTATTAAGATGATCCTTTTTAAAAGATATTACCCCTAGGTACATCTGTTCCCGGACCACACTAACATGTATTATCCAAACAGTGATGTAGTTATAAGAAAAACAACATAAGATATTCATTAAAAATAATTATTTTCTTCTATACATAATTTCAATTTATATAATATGGTTATCATTCTTAATAATTGTTTTTAAAATAATGTTTCCAAGGTTCCTACAAAACTTCCTCTAATACCAAGTAATAACCATGGCTCATGTTTCCCACAGTTAGCTGTTAAATTATTACATTCACATATTAAGTATTTAATCACATCATGATTGAAAAAACAGTATATTAGTGTTGGTAAACATGAAAAATATCCATAATTTAAAATACATTTAATATCTATATACACACCCATATTTTTAATTGAGATTACATTCATTATTTCTAATGTGTCCATTCATATCAATCATATAACATTTCTTGAATTAATTTGAAAAAAAACAGAAGGATGAGATATAATTTCACATAAGTGTATTTATATAGTGGAGTATAGGTTATATTATTAAAAAATGTATAGAATTATAAATAATTGAATCACAATATATTTAATCAATATCATAAATATGAAAAATAATATTTCAGTGACAAATGATGATAAAATAATTTAATGTAACTAAAATAATGATAAAAAATCATAACCTAGGATATTACAACTCATATAACAATAATATGGATCATCAATAACTAATATCATAATTATGGAATTCAAAAATATTAACTTCAAAAAAACTATGAAGTCCCTTCATATGATAATTTAATAATATGCATAATACCAAATTTTATTTTTCCAACTTATTTGTCACATGAGAACTACTGATGAATCAAAAGAATATTTAACTATTAGCCCTAACAGAAGAAAAATTATTATAATTAATTTCTCATATAAATTTTATGAAAAATATTAACCAAAAAATATATATTTGAAAACTAACATATGAAATGCAAATACTTCCCAAACCAATATGCATAGCTATAAACCGTCTGATTTAATATGGTGAATAGAAAAAAATTATATATATAGTAAGATAGATGTTAAAAAACCCATGTAAATAATAAATATCGTATCAATAAAATATATATCCAGTGGATTATAAATAAAATAAATGATTGATGTCTTTAATGAATAGAAATACCTTAAAATGTCATTGAAAACATTCTTGGGAAAAATATATTTTACATTATGAAAACATACTTTTTAAACTAAAAGATCACATAATATTCATATAAAAATCCATTGAAAATAGAAATCAATGATTATAAAGGATTCATTAAAATTTGTAGTTTTTATAAGGGATAAAAATTCCAAACGTGCCATACATATTAAAATAGACATTCTTTTCATATTTTTATTAAAATACAAATTAGCCTTTATGGAAAATGTTATATAGATTCAATTAAACATACTGGTAAAAATTAGAACATGGGTAAAAATTGTAGTTATAAATATTTGGGATAATTCTAAAATATTTTTGTAAACTTTTTAGTAAATTATTTTTTGAACGAAAAATGATTTTTGACTGAAGAGAGAAAAGAAAATATGATTTTATTAAAATAAATTTCTCAATAGTATTAAGTACCAAATTAATTAAAATGGTACTATTAAATGAATGAATCATGAAGAAATAAATTATAAATAAATATAATATGTTTATTAAACAATCATCAAATAATTTCATTCAATAGAAATTCATGTATAAAAAGTCCTGATTAAACTGAGATTAAAATACACATCACATAAACTTTTTGTAACTTCTTAATTGTAATACCATTAAAGGTATATCATAATATGAAAAAATAAAATAAAATAATAAAAATATATTAATAATATAACATATAAAAATAATTATTATATACACCACACTAATGGAATAAGTGATGAATATGACATATACCTCGTAGAAGTTAAGGCGTGATGAGAAACCCTTAAATTTCATCATATGTATTTGAAAATAAATTATAATAAATATATGATTATTATATATATTATAGTACCAAATTAATTTATTTATTTAAAATTTATTATTGAATTATAGTCTTATATGAACATTATATTAACAATTCTTTGTTAAAATCTCTATTGCGTGTTATAATTGCTTTGTTTTTCAGGTATGTTTTGGATTAGGAATTTAAGTCATTTTATATTGAAAATTGTTATATCATATGTATAATATGAAAAATTTTATAAATATCATATATATTAACTATATATTTATTTATATTAATCTACAAATGTTAGAGATTGATAATGGATTACTCTGTTTATGGAAATGGTAAGTTATATGTATGTATAAATATTATTTCTATTTTTCTCATTAGATATAATGAAATGAAGATAAATATTAATTATATATTAGAAATAATTATTATTTATATATATATAATTTATATTAACAAAGTATATCATTATTTATATTCACATAAAAATAAACTGAAAAACATATCTCACCACTCCATGGAGCCGGTAGGCTACAAATATTAATGAGTGATGTTATTTAATTCCAGTAGATGGGATGGTAAGATAATATAAGTGATATTTTATTTCAATAATTATTTTTATATCATTAATATAAATTATATTAACTAAATTTATTCTTATTACCTTCCTTGTAAAGTGTTATATAAAAACATATCACATATTTTTGTGAAACAGATGTCTAATACACACACGAGCGACATTATCATGTCCCCCACGAAATGGAATGTCAGATTTTATATGTGAAATAATAATAATAAAATTATTAACATTCAAAAATATAATATAAAAAGTTAAATTCTTTAGTATATACAATATTTAATGATGGTCATGGAAGAAAAATTACATTAGTTTGTGAGGTTGTAGTCATTCATACACACAATAAACAATGTCACTCCCATTTGATGGATGTAAAGATGGATATTGGTCATTAAATTAACATAATAACATCACATTATATAGGGGATACTGGTTTTATTATATTATCATAGTCAATGATGATTTTAAGGAGGTGTAATAATACTTAATAAAAAAATTCACATTTAATGATTTCACCTCTTCTTCAAAGAGTCTTTTTAATCTTATAACTAAATCATTCATATAACAGTTTCATATTAACAATAATTAATTTTTTTTTGTATTAATGGAAGTAATTAAGATATATAGAATAGTCTTTTTTTACCCAATATTATTTTTATGTCTGAAGTGGGAAGGAAGGGGGTGACAATTTATAAGTGTCGGAGAGGACTCACTTGGATGTTTTTCAATATAATGTGATACCCATGGTTTTCCCATTATAAAAGCATATGAAATGGGTAATTACAGAAACCTATATATTACATGGTTCATATGTGGCCATAAAATGTGTTTTGGACATGTTTTATGTCATTATTAATAGTTATCTTATTGGTTTAACCCATGGTAAACCCATGTTTACCGTACCTACGATAATAAAGTTTTACTATTTAGATATTAAAAATGGTATTCAATTAATTTAACCTTATAATAAAATTTAAATAATTTTTTTTTCAAAATATGGAATCCATTTTTCAAAAATCTATCCATTGAATTAGAATAATTAAATTTAAAATTAAACTCACAGATGCATAAAAAAGGGGACTTCCAACGAAAAATTACAAATAATTAAAAAATTTATTTAAAATTTCAATATTAAAATTCTTCTAATGAACTAAATTAACTAAATATAAAATAAAATTTTACAAATAGTAACTTTAAAAAATAAAATCTACATTTTAATTTTAAATATTTTATACAACACTATAGTTTACAACAAAACACTAATTTTCACATTTAATCAGAAGAAAAATTAATTTGAAAAAATAATAAAAATAATGAAATATAATTTTTACATGTAGATATCTGAAGGTGAAGTTTTCATGGTATTTTTTATTGATGTTCTAAAATTTTAATTTAAATTATGTGTGCAAAGGGTGATGAATTTATATTTAAAAAAAATATAGTATAGAAACATCCCCATTACAATCAAATGATTATTATTTTATTTACAACAAATAATGAACAAGTATGTTTTTATCAAATTATCGAACCATGTATATTACTATTTAATAAGTCCTATTAATATCCATAAACATAATTACTAGGTTATAATAGTCATGTTTAAATAATAATATTTTAATAGAGTACTACATTTCATTTAAATACAAAAAATTGTGAATCATTATATATCAATGAGATTTAAATTATTTAGATATTAAAATATTTTAAATACTCTATGTGATACATTATCTTATAATCATATTTTTTGGTTTCTTATTTTATATCATAAGAGATTTTTGTCATTTAAAATATCAAGGCATTATAATAATAGTTTTCTAAAGCTATGATGAAATCATTCAATGTACTCACATGATATACAACAGAATTCTATATAACCCAACTTACTATAGACATTATATGAAAAAGACGATATATACTCCAAATAACTTGAATAAATCTCAAGGAGGAATGAAATTACAATAATATATTTTACAAAAATTTGGATTGAAACATAATGTAATATTATTAAATGGGGAAAAGAGGTACATTAAATGTTGAAGATATCGTCATAAATGCCATGAAAGTTTAATGTTGATAAATATTCTAGTTAAAACATCTGAGGAACATAATATTTAAACTAATGGATGACAAATAATTCAATGCATTAATATCCAAGAGTAATGGAATTACACCAACCAGTGAAGAAATAAATATTTTAATGTTAATTATCACCATAAACCGTCCATTAAGGACAAAAATAATGGGAAATCACATGCAATCGCAATTTTTGAATAACGATACAAGAATGATTCATTTAATTGTACAAATATCATATACTGTAAAAAAAAAAATTCCTCATTTGATTCTATATCCACCCATAATTTTATGTCTTAGGAAATTTGTAAGGACATATCATTAACAAAACAATTATTTGTTGTTGTGTAAGTGGTAAAAAATCATAATGGTATGATGATGAAATCATATTTCTTTAGTTTATCTCGGATATAATTATATTGGAATGCGATTTGTGAAATAATACTTATTATCTGTATTGTTTGTTTTCATGTGACCTTTGGAATGTGGTGGATTTATCTATAAAAATCCCATATAAAATTCAATGGAATGAAATTCATGTTTTGTATTACAAACCAACACATGATCCTATTTTGATTTAGGAATGACTGTGAACATCCAAGGAAATTTATAATAGTTATATTAGTCATACATAATATTACTAAGGGAAATGTATCTAAAATTAAAATGGAGAAACTCAAAATTAAATATAATCTAAATTTTAGGATTATGATTTATTGAATACATTCCTAGTCCTTCCCCATATTATTAGTTATATTTTATAGTAGAAATTACTCATAGGTTTAATTGTATATGAATGAAATTATATAGAGTATCCCTAATATATTTGGGGAAAATGAAGATGAAAATTAATTAGAAATATTATAAGTTTTTATATTCCCAAGGGTTTCCCCATGTGGCACAACTATTCCTTTTGTTTTTAAATAATATGGATCAATGAATCTTTTCATATAAAATTAATAACTAAAAAATTTCACAATCAATAAAGAATTTAATAAAACCCATACTATAGATTATATTGATCAATTGTGACAATTTAAATAAATTTTAAATATTATACTTAATCATGTATGTCCTTAAATTATCGTAAAAAAAGAGGACATACCCAATCCATCCATTAATACAAGTTTTGGGAATTTTGAATTTATAATGATGCCTTTTGGTCATATGAATTCTTAACTCTATTAGTGGATTTAATGAATATAGTCTTTAGTTACTTACTTGATCTATTAATTGAAATATTTTTAGATAATGTTTTTATATAAATGATTATTAAAAAATATAATTAATATAATATTATAATAGTGTTATAGAGACTTTTAAAATAGAATTAATATTTTTAAATTACCATGTTTTATTTTTGGAATTTAAAAGATTTATTATACCATAATCTTTAGTTAGGGAATATCAGTTGATCCTTCAATGAAGAAATTTTTCCAATAATATGATAGACTAACCACATTAAAACATATCAATAGTTTTCTTGGGTAATTTATATTATACTATTAAATTTTGGGAGATTTATCGTGGATATATATTACACTCTCCATGTAAAATCAAAAGAGATTAATGATGTTGTTGGTAGAAAAATGGTATCTGAATTTCACATAGTTTAGGATTTGTTTGGTTAGTACATATTTTATCACACTACCTTATAGTGGATAAGGGTTTTTGATAAATAGAATTTTATAAATTAATATACTAGGATATATCTTTATTTAGAATGAAATAGTGGTATTATATGCCTCTCACCAATTAAAAATACACGAGGAAAATTAACTGGTACATTATTTGGAGCTTGATGTGATATATTTTCAATTCAATTTTTGGAGGAATTGTATTTTTATCTAAATTTGTGCCATATATGTGATTCGTATAATCTAGAAGATTATCTTTGCATTAAATGTTTTGGATATGAACTATTGAACATGTTTGAGAATAATTAATTTCTATGACTAATCGATACATTACCACCATAGAATGTCAAAGAAGGTTGATACTTCCATAATTTTTAATGGACATGCATGAGGTTTCATGATGATGAATAAAAATGATCGAATATTTATATATTTGAGAAAATGAATCATGTATGGGTTAAATAGGTATATATAGATGATGTAAAACTTTAGAAGATTGTGAGAAATGATACTATGTCGTACCATGATTAAAAGGGAACAACAATGTCTAGGAATTGAATATGTGTCCCATTAATACCATATATGATGAAAGAGTAGTTAGATAAATCTTCTAGTTCATAATTTTCTACTCATCTTGTATGTTTGAATATGTATAATGATCTAAAAGAATATTTTTTTGAGAAAATATGAAAAATGAAATTTTATATTTTTAACTCAATGCCCTATATATCAGTAATTTAAAGCTGGTAGAATCAATTATAAAGAGATGATTCATCAATTACCCATACCAATATAGAAAGTAGATAACACCGAAATATAATTTTTTATTAATCAACAGCATTCATAAGTGGAATAATTTTATTTTGATTTTAGTCAACCTCTTTGATAAGTTTTCACATTTCATTATTATTAGTGAACATTATTCTCTTCATGAAATTACTCAAATATACATCAATGAAGTGATGATATACAATGTATGTTCACCCTCAATTGTATAGAGTTGGGATATGAGGCTAACCTTGATATAATTTATATTTTTTATTAGGATGTGGGTACATAGTTGAGTTTTATTACTACATATCATCCATATAAATAATCTAATTCAATAAAGGCTATTATAACACTATGAGAAATGTGGATAGTTTATCCAGATGATTTCAATGTGAGGGGATGATTTTGAAAAATAAAATAAATTTAAACCTTATGTTAAAAGTTATATTGACATTAATGTTAGATGAAGTAAGTAATACATTAAGAGGGCTCGTATTAGATGAAGAATTTATGTTGATAACCATTAGTGATATATTGAGTTTTAAGTCATTGAAAAGGTTTTCCAATTAATATTATGTTGTAATAAGGATATTATATTTTTAAATAATTTATATATGATCCATATATTTATACTCCCCTTAAAAATACATGATTATATCATAATGTTTTTGAATCTCATGAAACATCAAATGATTATTTATCATGTTCATGATGTTATTAATTTATTAGTATTGTGGATGTACATAATAGGTATATCAAATGTACTAAAATCAATTTTTATCCACTATATCGTTATCAATCTTATGAGGAATAACCTCTACACATTTTGGACCGATGAGAGAATGTTATGCGATAAAATACAAGTTTGTAGTATAAGTTATGTAGAAAAACAATAAAATTGAAGTATTTATGTGGGAACATAAGGATGTGATGAGGTATATATATCAATATATTTTTGTTATAGAATGATATAAATCCATGTTTGAAATTTTTTTAAGGTGGAAAAAAGTTATAGGATGATAATTTATGATATATTTTACATTATAAAATATATTTTCATTGATACATTTATTTACATACGACAATGAGTTTAAAGGAACCAAAATACTATGGAATTATGATTTTTAAATTTGATAATTATAACATAGTTGATATATTGGAAGTTTGATTACGAATAACAACATTGTCAAAATACTTATAAATATTTTATATAATTAAAATTTTATCATTAATCCATAATAAAAACGTACACTATTTTTACTAATTTATATTTAAGTATAAAAAATTATATTTCAAAAAATAGTTGTTTAAATCTTAGTTTATGGTGAAATCTTATAACTAATATCTAACATATTATATTTTTTTGGAAATTAATTTTATTCTATAAATTTTAACACCTATATATTGTAAAAATATAAAAGAATATTTGATATCATGTATAAAAAGAAACACTATGATTATGAGAAAATATTATAGCCCAAGGATATATGATATATTTCATTAAACATTATCTCATTTATAGCTTGAGATGCATGTACTTATGTGTTTAAAAGAAACATGATACTCTATTGAAATATTAAAATATAAACATGATCATTATAAACTTGCTATTAAGTTGGTTGGTATGAATAATAATAAATAAATTATTAATATTTCATGATTTAAACTTTTATAAAAAAATTAATTTGTTTTCAATTGATTAGAAGAAATATATAAACCATTTTAAAGTGAAACCAATGTTTTCTGAAAAACTATATTTTTTTTGAAAAATTGATTTTTCTCTATTTGCGAACATAATTGAAAATACATTTTTCACATTAAAATAAAAATTTATTTTATTTTTTTATATCTATAAGAAAATATTACCATCGGGTGAATTTTAGATATTTTTTTGAAAATATTTATTTTTTATGTCAAACAATCAAAAAAATTATTGAAAACATCTATATTGATTAAATTAAATAAAATTTTAAATAATTTCATAAAATTTAAAATAAAATCAGTCATATTAAATTTTAATGTAACTAATCATTGATATTTTAATCTATTTCATATTGAATTTTGACATTAAAAATTCTACACTTATGAGAATGTTCTCTTTAGAAAACTTCTTTTTCGTCATATTTTTGGTTTATTAAAAAATTCAATTAATCTATTTTTCTAAATGGAATTCCTAATAATATATTTAATTTTTTTAATATTATTTATTTATATTTTATAATATATCTAATTTAATTTTGGATAATAATAAATATTTTTAAAAAATAAATATAATTATCGTGGTTAAAGGAAAAAATGAGTTCACTAGGGTGGGGTTAATCTACGAATTTCAGGTTTAAAAATTATGTACAACATATCCAAAACACATTTTAAATAAATTTATAGACCATATACCCTATCGAGTTTTAGAATGTCCAATTTTGGAAGCGTGTGTCCTAAAAAATATTAGTATCACTTTTACATTATAGTCATTTTGTGAGTATCCTCCCCCCACTAATAAACTGATACCTTTTATCATCACCTCTTAAAAAAAACCTAATATATTTTGATGAAAATTCCTCAAAAATATTTTAATTAAAATCATAAAACCATAATTGACTCTTATCATGAATAAGAATCCCTCTAATGAAGGCTTTTCATATAACCCTAAAAAGTATCTATGAAAGGAGGAAAAATTCATATATGTGAATATTTGTTTGAATAGTTCATCATCCTCCTTCTAAAATTATTATAATATGATAATATAATCAACCATATATAGAATATATAATTATATTTTGTTATGTTAATGTAATAACCCATATCCATATCGACTTCCATCAAATGGGAAACAAAATCCTCGATCGTTTGTATGACAGAAAACCACCCAACCAACAGAAGTAATTCATTTAAATCACCACTATTAAAGGATAGATATATTTATTCATATAACATATTTATATTATATTTATGACATTTTCATACTTATGGAACATTTATATCACATATACCTTCCTATTTTTCATTTTTTGGGCATACGATAACGTCACCTGGGTGTATTGCAGACTACTAGCTCATGAAGTTATGTGATTATTTTTTCACTTACACATTATATGAAAAGAATAAAGGTTAATTTTGTTGAAAATATGTGTAATTTATGATATTAAAACATATTGATATATAATATCTCATGTAACTTTATACCTTCTTATCTATTGTAAAACTATAGTGTTGCTTGTGATTAAGTTTGGACTAACACCTTCACATAAAGATGTTAAATTATATTCATAATATTTTAAAAAATATTTCTATAAATATTAATTTTAATAATATAAAATCTATATATGAAATAATAATGATTGTTAAAATATTAATTAACAATTATTTTACTTTAATTTCATTCTTTGTGAAAAATTGTAGTAGTGCTCACACGTGTGTATGGTATGTTGTCTCCAGGAATAATATAATCCATTTTATATCTATGAAATTAATAGATTAATAAATATAAATATATAATGAATATTTATGATATTTATATCATTCTTAGATTTAATTATATTATATAACCATTATCAATTTTAAAAAACCAAAAATATAGAACTAAAAAAATATTAAACTGTAGAAATTGTAACCTGAAGCCATGATTTTAACAATGAACTAGTAATAAATGTGTGATATATGACTATATTTAAATAATATATTGTATGATATATATTATTAGGGATATCTAATTAATGTATAAAAACCCAAAATTTTTTAAAATGTATTTTTGGTCACAAACGAAGGATGCTGAAATAGAGGATAGTGTTTTTCGTCTCACTTTTACATTCATGATATATATTCTCTATTCTCTACTTATTATTTTTTGTGTTTCATTTACATTCCCTTTCTATATTATATATCTTGAATCTATTTCTCTTCAGGTTGTTTTATGGTTCATTTTATATATGTTCTTATATGAGATTGTGATTCGGATGTTTAAAAAATGATAAGGTTTTATTTCACAATCTCATCATTATTCAATATTGTTTTTGTTTAAGTTTACCAAGTGTAATTATATAATATTTATATATAAAATATAATCAATTTTCTTATAATATGTTCATTTAGGAAATTTTTTCTTGTAAACTTTCCTTTTTTATACTCTTTGGTAGATAAAATTATTTGGAAGAAATTTTTAAAAATACCAATAATAATTTCACACTTCAATCAAAAAATGGTTTTACTCAAAATCAAATTTCTCAAGAAATATTTTAAAAATGTATTTTTAAAATTTTAAAGAATAGTCATTAAATATATTTTTACCAATGTTATTCTTTTTGAAAAATTTATTAATGGAACTTTCAAGTCGTTTTCAAAATAAGTAAAATTTAGTTTTTCCCAAAAATATGAATTGAATCATTTTTTAATGTGTACAAATAGAAAAAAAATTCTCCCTATAATTACTATAAGATATTTTAAATATTATATTATAATTTTGAAAGGTAATTTTAATAGAAAAATATATACATTATTTTTTTTGAAATTTGGGTTTTATAAGGTGATTTTCATTGTGAAAATTTTATTTTCTTAAATAAATTTTAATGATATTTCATTGTATTTATATTCATAGATTAAATAAATCATTTACTGTAAACATGATTGAGTATTGTGTTTGGTATTAATATCATCGTTAATCTTTACATTAATTTTTTAAGATTAGTTATATTGGGGGTGTAAAATTTCATTTCATTTCACCATATTAATCTAAATAGTTTATGATTATGTTTATTTGATTTTGGTAATTATTAATATTAAATTATAATTTTTAAAATAAAATTTTAAAATTTGAATATTTTTCTCATATTTTTTATGAGGTATAAATTATAAATTTTAGCTGATGTATTTGAACTGGAAACATATAGTTCTTCGATGAATTGATATGTCACATTTGACAAATCCATTGGCCAAATTAGATTGGTTTATACTAATAAATTTTTACATATTGTAATATTCCTTGAATGTATGATTCAAATGCTAATAATTATGTATTCAATAATTACCATAAAATATATTAATGACTATTTCATTGTTATATTTGTAAGAATAATTTTTTTTAGTTTTAATATTATGTGATTATTTTTTTGAATTTATTTGATCAATTTTTGTTATTGGATTTTTATTTTAATGTCACTATTTAAATGGAATTGTTTTAGTTATATTCCACTTCATATTGATTTTGAATGTTTCTTTTTGATAATATCTATTGTATGCATTACATTACTGATAAATTCAACTCACCACATTATTATGTTTTATAGTTTACATGATACTAGGAAGTGTTTTGTGAATGATAGGTTGGGATTTTATATGATGTATAATTAAATTCTAAAATAAAGTTATTTTTATATTTTTATGGTTTCAATTTTAAGTAGATTTTTATTTATGTATCCATATTAAAAATAAAACAAAACTAAATTGTACTTTAGGATGTGTTTCATTTCATCCCATGTCAATTTAAGAATGTAAAAATTGGATCTAAGATGTTGAGGTAGTCTTCTTTATAGTTGTTATAAATCAATGTTTAGTAGGATCTATGAGATATATATTTTGGAAACCACAGATTAGGGAATATTAACATATGATTTAAATTTATGATAAGAGTATAATAAAATCCAATAATTATATATGGTAGAGATTATGTGGTTTTACTATAAGTAAATGACTCTTCGGATATTACCAATGTGCATGGTTGTGGAATAGATGTACTTGGGGGTATTAATTCTGATGAATTTGAGTTAGACATGACAGAAGAATATAATGGTACAATATTATGTGCATTATTTATCCCAAGTTTGGAACTCCCTTGGGGAATGATTTAGATTATTTATTTTCTATTAATACACCATTATGAAAAATTTTATAATATTTTTTTGATTTTGAAACATTCTCAATGAAACCATGTTTATGATTACAATATTATCTATGGATAAATATTTATGTTAATAATTTCAATGTTATTATTATTATACATAATATTACATAATATTATGTTCTAATCTAATGTATTCCATTTTTTTGAAATGCATCACATTAGAATGAATGGGAACCATGTCATTACATGCAACCCATGTAGTGAATTCTCTCTCAGGAAGATTTTGATTCTTTAGATGGTTCTAGAGAAACTGAATTAATTATACCCATATTCGGGTAGCTAACATATGTTTTTAGCAAAAAACATTCCCATTTGAATCATCCTACTGATCCACCATATTTGGTAACAATGTTAGTCCATTTTATCCATAAAAACACAATCATTATTTGGATCTTAAAAACCATTTCTATATTTTGAAATGGATAAGTTCCTTAGAGAATATATATCTCTCATCAGGATGTAATAAAATGGATAAGGTTGGTGTAACATCCACCAAACGTTAACTCACTCAGGTGGCCAGAGGGGATTCATTATAAGATATCAAGCGCACCTACATATTTTTCAGGTAATCCCCAACAGCAGTATGGGTGTGATCAGAATAGTCATGAGACTATACACCCTGGTACTTAGATGAAATATAGTTGAAATAAACCATATAAATAAGTACTAGATAATATGGAACAAAATAGAAACCATATTTCATAATGTGATAAATAATGAAAGAACCAATAATCAAATAATAGTGAACCATGTAATGACATTCTCAGATGTGTATAAAAGTCAAACTAATAACATTAAAAGTAAAAGTACATGCTAACACAAAATATCTCAATATAACCTGGTCCTGAACCTAATATTCCACCCATATAAAAACACCATCCCATCCAATAATGGGGAAATGAATCAAAAACAAGGGCCCAATACTTTGTACAATATTGTATCCATATAATCTTCTCAGGTACGAAATGATAGACCATGTATGATGTGAGTAAAATTAATTAGGTCGACACAACCGTGTATAGAAAGCACTAATCTGATAATAAGTTCATGCAATAAAGTAATAAAAATTGTATTAATTAATAAATTATTAAACCATTATAGAAACCAAGACATAATGTTTCTAATCATGTATCCCAACCAGGACTACCATATCCATATATTTGAATAACCATGATTGGAACCGTCCCTGTTTATATTAAAGAATTTAACATAACCTTGATAAACAACAACCATATATCCATGTACAAAATCATGGAAATCTTGGACAGGAACACTATATAAGTATTTTAGCATGATACTGAGAAGATCTTTCATAATATAAGAAATAGAGTATGGAATTGGGTCATGCCTGCCCAATATAACAATTAAAACATGGTACTGGTTTGAGCTACTAAATATAAGAATTATATCATGGAATTAATGTGATCCCATTGAATATACAAATTATGAATTAGAATGGGAAGAGTTAAATCAATATAAGCATTATAGAATGGGAGTCAGTTGAGCCAGGTCAATAAAATAATTACATATTTGGTCTGGGAAGTTCACCCTCAATATAATAATTACATAATGAAAACACAACAAGTCAAAATAACATAGATTTCCTAATTTCACATCCTATATTTAAATGGATAATTATAAAAAATAACATTTATATATAGACTATTATATAATTTATATATCAAATTTTCAGCAATCATATCCTTAAAAATAACATTTAAATGGTGAATTTATGTAACGAAATCATATTTGTTTCATGTCATTATAAAATCACATTAGTACATTAGAAAATTCTTATATCAATTGAAATGTTTTCTCACCCAATGGGTACCCTTAATAAAGTTCATTATCAATTTTATACCATGGTATCTAAGGAATATTCCAATTCATCTATTAATTGAATAAATCACAAGATATTTTGGCACAATTTCAACATTGAACATACAAGAAATTTCCCAGACCGTAAGGTTACATTTTAAACCACATAATGTTTTTGGATATTAACAAATTCCATCCAGAGGGTAAATCCAATTATGAAGAAGGAAAACATGATTACAAGAAGAACCTAAAACAACCCAGGTCAAGAACATAACCCAAAATGGTCAAAGTATTTTTACCCCAATGATGATGAATGATGGAATAGAGGAGAAAACCTAAGCTGATCAACAAACCAAGATTTAAATGTGGAATCAAATTGTCCAGAATAAAGGTGGGCCCAAATTCTTCAAGAGGACACATAAGGCTAAGAGGAGTGTCCAAGATAAAGTAATTAAAATTAAATAAAACATAACACCCACATAAAACCACTTCTCATGATGAATAAATGTCATATAATACAATTACACATATTGTGTTCCTTTTTAATGGTATGTGCTAAAAAACATATCAACATGGGTTAATATTTATACTGATCGATAGTTATAGAACATGAATGGTTTATATGATGTGTAACTACCTCATTCCTGGCACTGGTTCATGATATGTGTCTAGTGATCGTTAAACATCGTGTAAGATGTACATTGTATGTAATATTCTTATAAATAGTTTTCATCCCAATTTCTATATAAGGGTAATAACTAGATATGATGCCTTCCAGACCACGGAAAACAATCATAATACAATTTAAAATATTTATATCTGGAAACCATATATCAAAATAAAAATACATTCGTGGACTTTAGTTCATTACATCCTACATAGGAACTCTACATATAGACAACACTAATGCACCATGGGTCAATGAAAAACTCAACGATGGATATACCTAGAAAATTAAGGGATCCTACAACCTCACCACCATAAATATCTCCATCCTCAAACTCCTCCAGGACTCATTTTTTGGTCTCGGTGAACAAGTATGGCCACTTTTATTTCATATTATACCCCCTTTTCCTATTATCCTCATGAACACATACATTAATCAATTACACAAAAACCAAATGAATCACCCCACGATAATCCAAAATTAATATAGGATTCTTCATAATGGATGTCTCTAAATAATGATTGATTTCCATGATTTACACTATATAAGAATTGGTATGATAATAAATTTGATGCTGCAACATGCGAAACATTTTATTCAAGCAGTAGTAGAATTATTAAAGGGATAATTATTATCTTACTATAACAAACCTATCAACTACCATTAAGAGTCTAAAAATCCAAGACATTAGATTTCTCTATTTTTGGATATGGAATTTCCCCATCCTAGGAGACACCAAAGGAAAATGAAATGACAAACCTAGTGAAAATAGATGTCCTATCCAATGGTTAGTGTAATATTTATGCCCACTCTATGTTGTCACCAATAACATATTGATCAACTAAACCATATTAGATGTATCATGTAGGTGTTTAGTCTATCAGGCACAGACTCACCTATCTCCAACCATCAAAGAGGATAATGACACTACCTAATATACAATCCCTAAAAATTGACGTCTATATAGATTAGTAGAATCTATTAATAATTAGAAAAATTAGGTAGTCTCATGTGATACTCTATTGAACATTCTAAATAAAAAACACAATCTCATTTTGATATCCTATAAAACCTAAATATTCAACACTGATTAACAATTAGTTCAAGTATGATAGGCTGTTTTTAGAAAAACATAAAATTTCTAGTGCCTTATAAAGACCCTTCTAAAACCATGATGTGAGATGTGGATTGATTTTTGAAATTATATTTCTTGAAACAAAATTCATCTAAACTACCATGAACATATAATTATTACTTATATAATCAACTATTATTGTCTTTCTACTATGTTAGAAGTCTTCTAACATCATAGTTTGATCCAAGATCACCCATAATGAATCATTGTTACTAATTTTCTTGCATAATACTATCATAAAACCCATAGTGGCATGATCCAATTACCACATATATTTTTTGAAAGGTTGTACTATCCCAAATAGCCTCTAATTCTTGACATTCACCTACTACAAAGTAATACATCTCACTAAAAACCTTCTAATTCTATCTTCATCATTGACCAAATGTACTATATATAGATATAAGGATACATTGTTATCAAAACATGATGTACCACCCATTTAAAATCATGAAAATATATCATAGTCTCCACATGCAAGCCCATATGAACCCATACACATTCATAGAAAAAATAGATGTGATGCTTCCAATAGACCATCTTAATGGTGTATCCATGCTATATAAGTTTCTTATCATAAAACTTCACTTCAAATCATGTATCCAGTCTATATTGATTTAATAAAGAATCACATGTATAATATATGTTTATTTAATGGATACCCCTCTCTAAGAGTCATTATCATAATGAATCATTTATGAATGTAGTTCCATCACCCTTCACTCATCCTATGATTCTTGAAAAGCCTCACTCTGTGACATCCATCTCAATGAATCGAAAATTTCATTGACCATTTTAATTTTAAAAGACATATAAATGTTAAATAACTATATATCCATAGACAAACAAATATTTTAAATGTTTATGTTCTGATGAGAAAATATTTAACTGATGCTTTAGTGGTCATTATGCAGCACAAACCACTCACTAATGAGATAATGACTCAACCATTATTTGTAATGTACCACCATCAGTAAGTCCAAATCATGAGGCTAGAAATCTCTCTCATGTGCTCTCAGTTTTCTAGATCCATATGTCACAACTCCAGCCCCAAAATTAGAACATATCTATGTTTAATATCAGATGAATCAATGTATAATGAATAAGATTTACATCAAACTTTTAAAGTGAGTATGGATTCTAATATTATTATTATCTTATTCATCTAAAAATATTTCTCAAATTAATCTAATAAATCAATCATCACCCCTTTACTTGTCAGCCCTAAAACTGGTGTTTCATGATGAAATATGTCCAAGATAATGCACTAATAATGACCATCTAAACTCAAAAAGCAATGAATCTAAAATATATTCTTCTTCTTCTCCACAGACACCATTTCTTCTACAATATATGGTACTACAAACACTCCTCCCTCTGAGATGACATGGTCTACAAAATGAATGATTTCAATCAATAAACGACATTTGGATAGATTAAAAAATTTTAATTGTCTATAAATGTACTCATAGTGATGTCATGGTGATTAGCATGTTATCCTTTTTATTGTAATTTCACTCTATTTTCATCGAATAAACCCCAAAAAACTATTCTACAAATAGGATAATGGTATTAATCATTGATTACTTGAATCCCACTCGTGCATTGGTCAATCCAAATGATTTCACAACAAACTCATACAATAAACACATTTCCCTAAAATATATCTATGGTATGTCTGAAGCTCAAACCCTAAACTAGTGCAATCTTGATCTCTAATAAATATTTGATAATATCTTCTCACCTCTCTGCAGATTGATGTGTTCATTGATTCATGGAAGAGGATATTGGTTCATGGCGTATTTACTATTAAATATATAATTATCGAAAAATTAGTGAAAATTAAAATTAGTTTTCATTTAAAATATTTTTGATAAACCCATATAGACATATTGGGAAATATGAATCATTTTTTATCAATATCATCCATCCAAATTTTCAATACACGACGCTCTGAGGGTTCTATTTTGAAAAGATTGAATCGATACTGGTTCGGCTCCCAAAACTAACGTGATCCTGGATATGTTCTCTTGCTCAGGTGGTATTCCAAAAAAAATATTTCAAAATACATCTAGAATATGGTTTACATCTAGAATAAAAAACATTTGAAATATTCAACTGTCAACTACAGAAAGACCATATATCTATGTTATGAGATAATCTAATCTTTACTGAATTGGTCCTACCCAAACAACCTATTTATTCCACTCACCATGGGGAAGTTATATACCTTTATCAAGTGATTGGAAGGTAACTCTTTTGTGTAAATAGTCAGTATGATCCTGGTGTAGAACTAAATAATCCATTAAATGATTAAAATCATAATATATCATTTCTAGAACAAATCCATCACCCACAAATTAGAAATAATCAATCACAATAGAACATTACATGCAACATTTAATATTATCTTATTAAACTCTCAACAAATTATTGTTGGTAAAAGAACCAAACATGATCTCCACAACCAATCCCAAACCATTTAAAATAATAGAATATAAAAAAAGGAATTTTAATCTCTTAAATCAAAAATATTAATGTGAGGGAAGATGATAAATGAATCTTACAAGTATAGGTATAATGATATGAATTCACAATAAAATAGTTACCTTGTATAGTGTGTAAATGAGTATTTTCTCTACCCTAGGATCCAACATGACTCCCCCAATTAATTCCAACTACAAGGTATTTATAATATAACACTACATACCACATCCTCTTCCTCACCTATAATATCCAGTGAAAATCTATTTATCTATCTTCTATATAGTTTATGTTTCCATTGAATAATTCCATATCATTCTTGGACCCCTTCCACTTATCTACTGTTGTTTTCTCAAATAAATCATCTATAATATTCCCATATTTCCACAATAACTATACATTATTGTGTGGTACAAGAATTGAGGTTGCATGTGAATGAACATGATACAATAAATGAACTGTAATGTATTTTGGTATTGAGATGATGGCACATTTACCTAAATACTCTATTAATTTTTTCCTTAGATTAAGATGTCAAACTGTTGCTTCTTACTTCTTAAAGAAGGGCTCCTTGGTTTCCAAACCAAAATATTCTGATGGCTTCTTAAGGGATCTCTTATATTTCCTACCATGAAATTTTCATGATTTATAATAAAATAAAAATAACTATGCTGGATCTTTTTCACTGGTGACCATACCACATTGGGAAACCCATCCATTAAATGTCTAACCTTAGAGATATCATAATTTTTAATAGTTGGATCCATGAATTTTAGGTATGTGAAATGTTTGACATAGTCCCTCTCATAGAATACATCATTTTTTAGAAACATGAATTCACAAGCCTTTTCATCCATCAATGTATCTAGATATAACTGGATTGAAAACATTTATATGATGTCCTTCAATGATAACAACTCCTTCTGCCCTATTTCTGCAAAATATCCCACTATTTCATGGAAGGTCCATTGTGCATATATATATGTAGCTTCAGCCTTCTATATTCGGGGTGTCCCAAGATGCTTCAATATTATTTGGACTGACTGAATCCAACACTCGGATGTAATGGGGTATTCCCTACCCATTGAACATTAGTATATGAGTTTTTTATAACTCTCTCTTCAGATCAAACAAAAAATCTGTTACACCCCAAACCCAATTACCTAGAGTCGGTGTATTATTTTAATTCATTGTCATGATTATATGGAATCATGTCTCGAAGGACCGATCACTATACTAGTATTGGAAAATATATTACATGCATGAACATTACATTACACTTTCTAAAATAAAACACATCATAAATAATCCTTTTAGAATTAAATTATTCCCATATCTTAACCCTACATATCAATCATAATAAACTTATTTGTATCCTAGGGAAATAAAACATAAAAAAGGGGTGAGCTTAGATGCGCAGTAAGGTTAAATAATTCATCCAAAACTATAATAATTTAAGGAGATATGTATAATAAAAACATCATCCTTTTAAACAATAAAATGTACATAATATGGAAAAAATAAATCAAACATTACAATATAAACATTCAGATGGATATTCTACTTGTCGAATAATCACATGTAATTAATAATTTCATAATGGGGGATTTCATAATACAAGACATAATAACTAAAATTCCAAGGCCTCATGCCATGATAATTCACAAATATTTTGTCAAGGCCTTGTGCTAAGACACTAGTTTGTTACATGAGACCTACTGAAGCATTGAGGGGCTATAGCATGCCCTGTCCATCAATTACTAAGTACAATTCATTCCTCATATGCAAAGGGTGAAACATAACATAAACCATCATATTAAAAATAGAATATTTAATTTCAAAACTTTAACTGTAAACCATTAATGATATAAAAATAGCACATCCATATCCAAACATATTATAATGATCAGTAAAACTACTTAAGAGAAATATCCATTTTCCATGAAAACATTTCAATGTAACAAAATTTATAAAAAAATACATTTAGAAGATATTTTTGAATCAATGTGTACCATACCACTTTTAATCCATTGAAATTAATTAACGTATTCCAACATTCATGTTCATATAAATAAATCCATAATACTATTTTGAAAACTGTGACTTTAATGAGAAAGGTATGGAATAATAAATATTTACATCATTTAAATTGATGTTTTAGTTAAATATTCCCTTACAAATAATCCTTTTGAACATTATTTTATGAAACATTGACATGTATGATAAGTACGTCCCAGAAAATACATACACATAAACAATCTCGGCTAATAATTAGATTGAGTAATTGAACATTAACTTTAACATTTTCTTAGTAGCGGGTTCGTTAAACTCTTGTATAAAGGTTATATCATTGCTATTAAATTATACAATAACCCCATATATAAATATGATATTATATATGATTCTATAATATTTCATTGTTAATAATATTTTAGTAGTATCACTTTTTCCGGTGTAAACTGATTCATTTTCCTTTATATGTTTTGTTACATAAGTCATGTTTGTTATGGATAGGATGTATTGTATTAATATCCAAAATGATATTAAGGTCCTAAACATTATTTTTAATCCAACAATGAAAATTACTCATGAATAGTTATGACGGGGAATGAAATCTTATCACGTCGTGGAGATGGTAAGCCGTACGTAAAAATGAGGGAAAATGTCATTCTATTAATGGTGATATTATATGTAGTTGGATGGTATATAATTTATAAAAAATAATAATAATGTGATATTTATTATTTAAATAAATTTTACTCATTATTATACCCATCCAAATTAGGAAGTGTTGAATAAAAAATAACACCATGATGTGGCGACGATTAGTCTTATGTATTCACTTATGATGACTTTGTCATTAATAGGATGCATAGAATAATGAATATTCTTGTACCATATTTTTCATAACATCACAGTATGATTAAGATCCTATAGTTATTTTTTTGTATTAAAACAACAATGAAATAGGAAGTGAAATAATAAATGAACTTTGAAAGAGGTGAAGAAATAATTACCTCTTTTTTGGGTGCTTCTTTTTTATTTGACCGAAATGGATCAATAGGTTGGATTTATGATCAATGTAAGACCTCTAGGATGATGTGATGGTAGTTGGAAGGAGATTTGGGGTGGTTTTGACATTTCCAAATGGATTTTGTGGTGTGACTTTAAGAGAATGGGAAGTACCATTTTATAATGGAGGTGAGGGGCACAATAGAAAAAGATTGAAATATTATTTTATCATAAAAATATTTTCTGTTTCTCATATATAAAAAAGAATTATTTCTAGGATAAGCTGGTAATTGATATAAACCTTCTCACCCAATAGGTTTTAGACATGTTTATTTCACAATATCAACCTTATCATTTAGATTTAACTCTTAGTTTAATAGGTTAATTTTTACCATGTCTTCTAGTATTTTTATATGAAAAGGTTAATATAGTTTCTATAAAATGGATGTAGAACCTCAAGTGGTTACTAAATTTCATATATAAAATTATATAATTCATTTTTCAAAATATCATATTTTTAGTAATATCATATCATTTTATCTAATTGTATTTTTTTTAAAACCCATTTTTTTCAATTTTGAAGCTATTTAGTATATGGTTTTCTTAAAAGTCATAAAAATTTTATTACTTAGAAAAAATACATTTAATAACCCCCTTCTTGTCATAATCACCTATAAAATTCTTGGATGGCATCAGAACATTCAAATAATATTTATTTTAATATTTATAATATCATATATTTTATTCCATCATTAATAAGGAAAATAATGAATATTTATTATTGAATAAATAAATATATTTATATTATGTCTACAAATTATAAATAAAATATCATGATGTAGGAAATCATTTTATATTTATAATGAATATTTAGAGTCTAAGAGAACAATTAAATGACCTCATATAAAAATTTTCTTAATGAAAGAAACATGTTTATATTATATTTCTCTATACATTATATTAATTATTATAAAATGTCATTTTCACATCCAAGTTGCTCCATTATAGGTTTTTGTCATAGCAGAAGTGCTTTTGGTCCGACACACAGCCTTAGTTTTTAACATGATCAATGAATATTCTGGGATCAATACGATGATTAATGTCAGTCTCCATGAAATACAATCAAAGATTTAGATAAACAATGAAGAGGCCTAAAACCATTAGAAATGATATTGCACATCATGTTTTAAATAAATTTAATTTTTTCATAAAGAAAATAATACTTAGAACTTCAGTATTTTATTATTTCATGTTATTTATCTTTCAGAATGAAACTTCTGGATTATCTCATTGCGCATGTGAGGATCCAAACTAGAATCCCTCTAGAGGGGATCCACCCATGCTCTCATGGCCTCTGATCAACACCACTCATTCTCTGAGTACTAGAGCGGTGAAGTGAGTGTCCTTTGTCAGTCATTATTGATAACTTGTTATTTGGCCTTTATGAATGTCTCTAGTTCTTCATATGGTGAGGAGGAGGATTCAAGATTGACATTGTTTAGCTCAATAATTCTCAATTCATGAAGCGTGTGGTGTGTTCACTAGGGAACAATAGATGTGATTTTCTATTTATATGCATGGAACATTAGTTACAATATTGAAATTCATAACATCAATTAAATAAATTCAAGAACATATAGAAAACACATGCTCATAACAATAATATTATGTCACTATATATAGAGCACCAACATGGACAAAACATAATTATGAATAAAATTATGTGTCACTAAATAATAGGTGTGTCATTATTTTTTTAACTTGTTCCAACTAATAATTACATTCCATCTAGAAAATAATTATTTTACTATCGAACCAATCTTGGTCTGCATGTACTCCACTTAAATTTAATGAACACCCGAATAAATAAATAAATAATTTATTCTAAAAAATATATATTATATTTAAAAAGTAGTAAATTAATATTTATTAAATTATAAATAATATATATATATATATATATTATTTAATTTATGAGATCTTCTTAAATTGAATATAATTATTCCACAGTATTGAGAATAATATTTATTTCATTATTAAAATTCAAATTGAATTTAACTGAGACCACTAATAACACATAATGTGTGAACCTCAAGGATTTTTTATCATTGGAATTAGGCAGGCTTCCATAATGTCCAAGAGTAATATCTAGCAACGATTCAAGGGAACCAAGAGAAATAACATTAAGTCGCAATGACAACATCCACATACGAACACTCACTGTGTAATATAACCCCCTTTTCGCAATAACTCATCAATCAGGTTTTACGATAGTGTCATCAACCTTTATACTTGATATGTCATTATTTGACAACCTGGAATAAAATCGTCATTACACCATGGACATGGAACTTTATGTGATTGTTCTATTTTAATCAATGGGATGAGATATCAACTTACGTAAATAGGGGGAAATACTTCCTCAACCAATCAATTAATATCATGTCACTCGCGACACACCCGAGATACCCTACATCCCACCAATTATCATCATGACAATTTTATTTACTAAATCAATGTGAACGAGTCCTAACATGTATTATTGATAATATTAAAGTCTAAGGATCATTACACACTCTCACAGATTGAAATATTCAATGACACCAAAACATGTGGAATTCCTTCTGGTGGGTATGTTATCAAAATCTCATGTCGTGGAAATTACCATGTGATAATTTAATGAGAGGAAGTCTCATATGCTTACGAGTACTTTCACCTGACGATATACTTTCCATTTTTCCTTCATATCATGTCATCCAACCCTATAACTATATTTAAGAATATTGTTATAGACATTCATGGTTCCCATCATAGTGGGGAACTGGAAAGAACTTATCAATGCAACAAAATACCCTAGGAAATTATTACATCATAGTCATGAAGAGAAATGAACAATTTGTAATAATATGTTTAATATTTAAATACATTAAATATTCATGTAATCAATGTAGAACCAGTTGGTTCTAGGACACAAACTCTAACAAACTCCCACTTGGACTAGATCCAACATCCTACAACTTTTAGTTTTCTAGACCTAACATGGGGATCATGTATCTATTGAGTCAATGATTTATTAAAGGGGTATTCCACATTTCCTTTTGTGGAAATACTACTCACTACAACATCACCGCTGAAAGAAAAATCTCTCAATAGATGATACTTCCGATGTATGTCCTTCGTCCGCTGATGTGACATTGGATCTTTTGTGAGATCCACCGCTACAGTATTATCATAATACAATGTTGTTAGATATTTACAATTAGGTATCACATCCAACACCTAGATGAATATTTGCATCCAAACTACTTATTTAGTTGCCTCAGAAGATACAATATACTCATACTCATTGGTAGAATCTGTGACCACACTCTTATTTGAGCTCTTCCAGCTCACTACACCTCCACTCAAAGTGAATATGTACAACTTTTGCGATTCCATGTCATCTTCATCCGTCAACAAACTATCATATGTATATCCTATGATAACTAGTTACTTATGTCCTCCATAAACCAGGAATATATCCATAGCATGCATCATATACTCTGGGATAGTCTTGGATGCCATCTAAGGGTGGTCACCGAGGTCAAAATGGTATCATCCTACCACACATAATTCCTAGGAGATGTCAATCCTAGTACATATCATGGAATACATGACTTACCCAATCAATTATGTGTATGTATTCCATTACATTATCATTATTTCATCATGTGCCTCAGGACACCTTTTCATGGAATGATGAATGAAATGTGATGCTAGAAAATATCCCCTCTTGGATTGTTTCATATTTAATATCCTCAGTATCTTATAAATCAATGTACATTGACTTAGGCCCAACAATATATTAGATCTATCAGGATGAATCTCGATCCAAAGAATATATTTTTCCTCTCCCATGTCCTTCAAGGAGAAGCATTGATTCAACCTTTCTTTAATATACTGTAAGACTGATATCTCATTTCCAATAAGTAATATGTCATCAACATATACTATTAGAAAAATGACTGCACTCCCACTATAACTATTGAGACACATGGCTCACATTCCATCTTGATAAAACCAAATTATGTTATAGCTTCATCAAAATTAATGTGTCTTGATCTGGAGGAATAATTTAATCCATAAATGGATTTCTAAAACTCGCATACCTTATTGGTATCCTTTAGAGTCACAAAACCATCAGGTTGTGTCATGTAGACATCTTCATAAAGGTTCCCATTAAAAAATTATGTTTTGACATACATATTCCAAATCACAAAGTCCTGGTAAGACACAATGGAATGTATAATTCTAATGGATTTCAGCATTGCAACAAGTGAAAATTTCTAATCGTAGTCAATACCGTGATGTTGTTTAATTTTTGTTAAAAAAACTCGTGCCTTATAGGTATTGAATTGTCCTTCCATTTCCAGTTTCTTATTGAATACCCATTTTCAACCAACCTGATTTACATCAGCTAAGGATCTACCAAAATCCATAACTAGTTTTGATACATGGAATCCATATCAATATTTATGGATTCTAGCAACTTGGAAACATTGATTCCAGTTAATTCTTCCTTTTAGGTTAGAGGATAATTGGTATCAACTAATAATGATTTGACATCATCGGTAACTTGAAAACTATAATGTTTTGTTTTTCTAACCTATCATGTACTCATACACCGTACATTTTTCTCTGGTACAAATTCTTTTTCCATGGTGCTTTGTGGAATCTGTTCCTATACCACATCTTGTGTACCTTGAGCTTTGACTTCATCCAAGTATATCTCGCTCACAATATCTCCATGGGAGATGTTCTCCCCCTCAAAAAATATATAATTTCTTACCACTAAAAACATTTTGTTTGTGGATTTGTATAGGTAATATCCCTTTGTTTCCTTGGGGTATCCAATAAAGGTACACTGTCTACCTTGGGGTACTAGTTTGTTTCTTGAAGAGGCCCTAAAAACACTTTTCCACACCACACATGTAAATTTTATAAAATGGCTTTTTTCCACTCGAGATTAGGTATAAAATAAGATTTATCAATTTAGTTGGTACTTGGTATAGTATGGGTGTCATTTTTTTAACGTATATCCCCAAAAGGATAATGGAAGACTCTAATGACTAATCAGTGATCTCACCATGTCCAACAGGGTTCAGTTTCTCCTTTCCCTCACACCATTCCATTAGGGCGTGTATGTAGGAGTGAGTTGCTATAGGATCCCAAACACCTCTATGTAATCAATTATGTATTCATTAAGATATTATCCACATTGGTTGGATCATAGTTTCTTAATCTTCCTACCAAGATGGTTCTCAAATTTATTCTTCTATTCAATGATATTATCAAAAGAATCAGACTTATAACATATTAAGTAGATATATCAATATCTACTAAAATCATCATTAAAAGCGATGGAATACGAGTTCAATCCCCTTTCTTCAATTGGAAATGGTCCACATACATCGGTATGAACCCATTCAAGAAGTTATTTTGCACTTTCAACATTCCCACTAAATGGGTCTTTTGTCATTTTTCCATGTAAACATGCATGACATATGACAAGTAATTTTAGTTAGAAAGAATCTAAATATCCATCTTGAGGTAACATCTTGATGTGTTTCTCATTTACTTATCATATCCCATGATGCCAAATTTTGGTGTGGTATGAATAATGTGAAGTATCATTGTTATCGATTTACATTATTTGGTTTGTGTAATCCAACACATAAAGACCATTGTATAAATTTTCCCTACCAAAACAAATGTTGTCTTTATAAAAGAAGCAACATTCATTTCCAAACATGATTAAAAATCCATCTGTATCTAATATAGATACAAAAATAATGTTTTTTAATTAAATAAGTCACACAAATTAAACCCTTCAACACCAAGATCATCGTAGTAGGAAATGTGAGGTGGTAGTCCCCAAAAGGTATAATAGAATTTCTGGATCAATTGGATACTCGTAGATCTACCTCCCATCAATCGATCATCTTGATTCTTCTTGGTTCCTATATTTGGATACATATGTGAGAACCAAAAGCTGTATCTAATTCCCAATTTTTATAAAACATTAAATTTTATTGATAAAAAATGCACTTGAATCATCCCCTTTATTTTTAGGTGGGGTACAGTTCTTATTCCAGTGGCCCTTATTTCCACATGCGAAACAAAAAGTCTCATATTCGTTGGCCTCCCCTGTGATGTTTCTATTATTGGATGTATCTGAAAGATGCTTTGGGCTTAAAGATCTTCACCTTCACTTTCCTCTTATTCACTATAAGGGCAGAAGGATTTTCATGATTCATATCATTGTTGACTTGGAGAATGAGGATAAGAACATTAGATAGAGACTTCTCAATGTAGTTCCTATTGAAATTGACAAAAATGTTAGAGAAGCTATGAGAGAGTGATACGAGAATGAGATCAGTTCCCATATCATCAGGGATATTAAACACTAGAACCTCCAAGCTCCCAATGTAGCCAATGAGGTTGACTACATGAGGCCACGCTGGGGAACCTTCTCCATGATTACTCTAAATGAGTGCCTTTGATATCTCAAACCTTTAATGTCTTGCTCTCTCTTAGTAAAGATCATCGAGTTTCCTAAGCATGCTATAATCATCCATGTTTTCATTCTATTTTTTGATCTCATTAGACATTGATGATAGCATAAAAAATTAATGTATACCATGTCGTTTGTTTGTTTATCATAGAGCAGGAAATCATCATCACTCGCCTCTTTGGCAAGAGGATCAGGTAATGCTAACTCCAACACATAAGACTTCTGTTCATGGAGTTGGATAACCTGAATTTCACTAAACCACTATTGGATGTTACATCCAGTGAGGATGTTGTCTGTATCCATAATTAATTATATGGATAGTGTGTTTGACAAGATCGTCTTCTTTATTATAAAATTAAATAGTAGATCATTGTTACTATATTGATTACATTTTATGAGAAATAATAAATTAATATTATGTCTCCCAATAATTTATCAAGTCTAAAATTCCCTTACCATTGAAATCATAATGTCCAGTTTCCATGACATTATATAAGAAAGGATCCATATTCCTCTATGCATAACCCTAATATGGGTTGGTCACGCTATTATAAGTTATTTGGGAATGCAGTTTTTTTCCAACTGCAGGCTTGCAGCTACTTGATTCGTTGAGTGTACTCCCCAATCATGAAATCATGACTTTTGTATTTCCTCATCTCTTTCATCCAATATTACACTATGTCTATCAACAGATACACCTTTTGATGTAATATGGTTAATTCCACCCGAAACCATTCATAAGTGCATCATGTTTAAAAGAATGATTCATAACAATGGTTGTTTAAACACATAGTTTTATTGATTTTTCCCATAATCAAGTAATGGAATGATTAATCTCACTTTATATTTAATTTGAGGTATTTTTTTATTTTATGCGTGAATTGATTATTATCATTATCACATATGTGTTAATATTAAGTGGAACTTACTTAAGTGATTAACTATGTCTTGATAATATTTGCACATATGCCTGGTTTATTTTCATTCCATCTTGTGAGATTATTTAATTCATTAATTATTTGATTGTTACAATACATCCATAATGATAAACCATGAAAATGATAGAAATAAAATAAAAGGAATTGTCATGAGCATTTCTAATGGTTATTTTATCTAGCAATTGAGAAACTAACCCTGACCAAGGGGATAAACCTCATGAACCTTTTGGGTTCGTGTTTACAGCTTTCCACCTTTCCACCTCTGTATCTCTTGGGATTGGTTTCGTCTCAGCTCCTTCTTAAACTGCCTGCACTAGATTTGGAGTTCCATCCAATACATATTCCTTTTTTTAAACACACATGCAGATGAGGGGTAAAAAAGGGGTTATGTATAAAAAACCTTGGACACACAGTCCTTACATATAAATGAGGAGAAGCCTCATAGACTAAAAAAATTAATTTAAATAAATTAATTAAGATAAACCATCCATAATCATAGGTCATGGTATATCTCATGATCATCCATACATACACCTATATTTAAACATTAATAAATCTAGAATTCAATTCATTAATCATTCTTGTTTAAGATTAATCACGCTCGAATCAATAAATTATCATTTTAAAATAATCAATCATTTTATATTAAACCATTATTTGAATTTACTTTATATTCTCATCCATCATAATTTTAAACAAATAATTTCATTTAAAATTATCTTTATACATGAAATGAACCTTCCAGGCAACCTGATGAGTTCCTGTTCATAACTACCTAATGAGTAGAAATCAAAATTACATAGACGTTAAATTAATCACAAATATACATCTAAAACCTATCACATGTTGTGCCTTAGCTTTACACCCACACTATGGTACACATCTCAAGTGATTATATAATATAATAATAAATTTTAATAAATTGTCATAGTTGGGATGAGTACAATGTGTGTAGTTTTGACTACATGGCATGTACTATCATTCACCATTCATTCGAAGTACATGCACGAGGACATGGTGTGTAGATTTACATCCAAAATATTTGGAGTACACGGCATGTTCAGGGGGTCACACGTCGTGAAGTATCAGAGTTACATGGTTTCAAGCTAGGAAATCCATGTATGGGGTACATGGTCCAAACATAATCAGAAGGGAATACGGGCCATGTATAGTGGACTACATGATGTGTAATCCAGAAACCCCTGGCCACCTATTCCTGGTCAACACATGGAGTAATTTAAGACTTCGAAAGACTCCAACACATGACTCTGTTTGGCGAACCAGGCTGATGCATTGAATCTTGACTAAACAACTTGTACTTCAAAATAAACGCTGTGTGTTCTACTTTTATACATCCGGGAACCTTTGGAACCTCCAGACCAGATCCTATATTTTATTTTAATCAAAATTAAAAGAAAAGATCATTTAATTTAGGTGAACATGACACAAAAGAGGAGGAACTGATCTCGAGATTCAGATTTGCAGAATGATTAACTTTAATTGAAGAAACTAAATTAATAAATGCATAAATCATCAACGAAATATTTAAATAATTATGAACTATGATGTAAAACTTATTATGCCAATTATAGGTTCCGGGAAACGTGGAAGCGGGGTTGGGCCGACTACCAACCGTAGTTTCTACCATGATGAATGATTATTCTTGGATTAATACGATGATGAACCCCATTATCCTTATAATAGAATAATAGATTTCGATAATGAAGGAAGAGGACCAAAACCATTATATATGGTCTTTCACATCTTGATTATAATTAATTTAATTAATATCATAAATATAAAAATAATTGTATCTTCTGTATTTTCATCATTAATGATGTTAATCATTTAGAATGACCCTTCTGGATTTTCTCGTTGCGCTTGTGAAGATACAAACTAGAATCCCTCATGGGGTGATGCACAAGTCCTCTAGTAACCTCCGATTGACACCACTCATTCTCCAGGTGATAGCATTGCGAAGTGAGTGTCTTGTGTTAGTCATTGTTGATCGCTTGTTCTTCGGCCTTGAAGAACATATATAATTCTTTAAAGGTGCGTTAAGAGGATCCAAGAGAGAAATTGTTTAGCTCATTATTTCTCAATTCACCAAGCATGCGGTGTGTCCACTATGACATAATAGACGTACTTGTCTATTAATAATCATGGAACATCAGATGCAATATTTAATTTCCTAACATCAATTAAATACATTAATGAACATAAAGAAAACACATAATCATAATAAAGATACTTTGTTATTATTTATGGTGTGATAACTTGTGAAAAAAAGAATTATGAATAAAATTCAGCATCAAAAAATAATTATAGCATCATTATTATTTTAACTTGTTCCAACTAATAATTATTTACCATCCTGAAGATAATTATATTTCTTCCAGACTGACCTTTATCCACTCGTACTCCACTTCCATTTAGTGAACACCCGAAAAAAATAGTTAATTTATTCTCTTAAATAAATATTTTATTTAAAAACTAGTAAATAAATATTTATTAAATGTTCAATAGAATAAATAAATATATATATAATTTAATTTATGTTATCATCATAAAAATAATAAAATAATTCCATATTCTTGATAAAAATATGCATTTGATTAAATAAATTCATATTGAACTACCCAGACCACCAAAAACCCACTCTATGGGACCCTCTAATATTATTTCTCATTGGAATTAGGCGAGATTGCCTAATGTGTATGAGTACTATCTAGAAACGGGTCAAATCACCCATGAGAATGAATGTTATGTCACAATAATAACATGCACATACGAATTATCAGTGTGTAATACAATCTCTTTGTCTCAATATCTCATCAATCAGGTTTCATGATACTGTCATCAAAATTTATACTTGATAGATCGTTCTTTTAAAACCTGAAAGAAACACTTTTTTACACCATGGCCATGGAATTTATAGTGAAGTTTCTATTTCAATCAAAGGACTAAGATATCAGCTTCTTTAAAAGGGAGGGAAAAATCCTTCGTTGACTTATCCATTAATATCATGTTACACGTGACACACCCATTGTACCCAACTTCACACCAACTGTCTGGGTGATGGTTTTCTTTAGTAAATCAAAGTTTGAGATTCATTAAACATATTAATGATAATTTTAAGGATCATTATTCATTCCCATAAATAGAAATATTTGATGACACCAAAACATGCATAATTCCATCGGGAGGGTTTATTCTCAAAATATCTTATCTGGAAGATTACAAGGTGAGAACTTCCTGAGAGGAAGTCTCATATACTTACGAGTACTCAAACATGATGGTCTTCATGCTATGGGTCCCTACATAGTATGTCGTCCAACCATAGAATTATATTTAAGAATATTGTTATAGCATTTCAATATTCTCGTTATAGTGGGGAACTGCCATGATCTTATCAATACAAAACATACTCCAGGACATTATTACATCATAGTAATGTAGAAAAATAAACAACATGTAATAATATATTTAATTTTTAAATACATTAAATATCTTGGTAATCAATATACAACCAGTTAGTTCTAAGACACAAACTCTGACATCCATGGGGTCCCGAAATCGACCGACGGATTCCCATTGTCGAAAATATCTCTTCCAATAATATTAGGACTTGTGTTAGGGTAGTTTAATATTATTATAATGTTCATTTTTCCCTTACTAACCAAATTTACCCTTTAACCATGGTAAATAATATAATTAAGAATGTTACTATTTATAATGTAATGAACAAAAAAAATTACCTACATAAACAATATGTATCTTTTAATTTCAAAATTGAAATTAATATCTCCATATTTAAAACATAGAAGTTGCATTAAATAATTAAAAGTTAATTCCCGTTGTCTAAACAAAAAAGTGGTTTTTTAAATAGTAAAAACTATCAAAATATTAATATCTGTTTATATAGAATTTAAGTGTGAAATTACATAAATTAACTTAAATTATATTAAATGATAATAATATAATATAATGATTCTTTAAAACCACTCAAATGTATAATTTAACAATATAAATTATGTCGAATAAAAAGGTTGTTTTTAATTAAAATTTAGTATTTTTTGATATTCATCAAAATATGAATGTTATCAGAAAAGTGAATTTTTTTTATTCAAAATAATTTTTGATGTACTTATCATAATGAAGAATAAAATTTCATCAAATTAAATATATAAAATTGTTTATTATTTTAATTAAGAAGGGTTCTCTATTAATAGGTTCAAAACCGCATTTGTTTTAAAAAATACTTCTTTTGTATGAAAAATTGAATTTTTCCATAAATTAAATCTAATAAAAACAAAATATGATTTATAAAATTATATGGGATATATTAAATTTAAAATTTGGTTAAAAATATTCATAATTTCTTTTTAAACAACTAGTTTGATAGGTCATGGTGCACTAGAACATGGTGTGGTGTACATCACAAACTATTAAAATATTAAGAACAAGCGTACAATGGAATCTTGGGGTGCTATATTATCCCCCCTTCAATAAATTGCGTCCTCACAATTTAAAATCATGATTGAAAACACGTGGTTTGACATTTCAAAATATCCTGCTGAAATCCCAGAGCATAAAATGGATTAATGAGACCTCTATTTTAAAATATAGAAAGGTATGCATGAAGGTTATCAGAAATAGGACATACTAGGGTTCCATAAAGTCATGCATATGGAATAGAAAATTAACCATCAAGACCTGAATGAGAGTGATAGAGAATATTATAATGAGAAAGTTAACAATAAGAAAGCCAAAAATATGCGATGATTTATGGTGCCATTTGATTCACCGTAAAAGAATGTACTAGGAATAAAATTTTGGTTTTATAATAATTTCCATAGTGTCGTAGAATTAATTTAATTCATAGACTAATAACACAAAGAATCATTCCAAATTTACATGTAGAGTTTCATCATATACCACATACTCATCTTTCTCTTCAAATGATTGAACTCAAAAATATTCTATTTATTGCAATTGAATAAGGTTAAAAATATAAACATATATGATATAAATGATGAAACCTATTATATTGTCACCAAGGACTTATTGTAGGTAGTGGTAGGTGATAAAGCTTTGTCAAACTTCTATTATGGGTTCAATTACATCAGTATTGTCCAACATGGAAGGTTATATCTCGACCTTTAGGTTGTACTTTTTCTAAAACTATAGTATTATAATATTATAGAAATAATCATAAAAAATTATTTGGACATAAATATTAAAATCCAAATTTCAACTTAATCAATTCCAATATTTAGATTTATCCAAAATACATTTGTCCAATCACATACTTAAAGGTCTATAAACATCCAAAATCAATTGTAACATCAGATTCCTAAAACAACGTAAATATTATCATATGGTCACATATTAAACATATGATTACCTTTCTAATATTAAAATTATAATGAAAAAAATGTACTATAGTACAATCCTTATATATCACATTCTTCTTATAACTATAATATAATTCTTTTATCCAAAAACAAATATAAATTAATTATTCCCCTTAACTATAGTAATAAAATAATATTGACCATGATCTATATTATTTTTATGAGATATATTTACATGAAGCCTTGGACAATAATTTTGGTTATGTCCCATATCATTACAATTATAAAATTTCACAGCTTCCTTCTTTCCCTTAAAATAATGATCCTAGTTACCTTCTTCTCCACATTTGTAACAAACTCCCATTCCGTTTAGGAATGTACCGGGGTGTTCCTTCCTAAAATTATCACATAATAGAAAATCCTTATTTCCCCTTCTTCATTTTTATATATCATGATCCCCTATCATCTTTTTCTAATGCTTTACTTTAATTCCATAAGACATAGAGATTTCATTTTCCATCTTGATAACACATGAAACTATATCTTCATATGCCGTGATTGATTGTGATACTAGTGATCAATAGGGAAAAGGTTTTAACTCTTCAATGAATACATCCATCATACTTCTTCGGTTACATATATAATCTATAACATGCCTTTATAACCTTATGAAGTTAGCCTCATACTTTGCAACCTTATCATCCTCCATTTTCCTCAGACTCAGAAATTGACTTTCCATATCATCCCGTTGTTCAAGAGGAATGTATTTCTCTAGGAATTTTTCTTTAAACTCCCTTCATTCCATATTTCCCAATTATTATTCCTCCTTTGTGTTTTGAATTAATGACCACAATTTATCCACATCTATTGATATATAATAAACTACCATGAAAAACATTTCCCTTTTGATACTATCCAATGCAAGAAATATTTTCTCTATAACATTTATCCAATACTCAGCTACAAAAGGATTTGTAGTCCTATTGAATGTTGGAGGTTATTGTCTCATGAAGTGGTATAACATTTATCATCTGCATTGGTTATCAGGGTTCTCCATACGAGTAAGGTTATTATTCATAACCAGAGTCAGCTCTCTCAGTATGGTTATAAGTTATTCAGTCCCAATTGTTTCACCGTCTCAAAAATAATTATCATTCCTAGGTGGAATATAAATACAAGTATTATGTGTGTTGATGAAATTTACATTTGTTCCACTATGTTCCATTTCTAAATAATGACATACATTAGAATATATTATCAATCATAATGCATAATTCCTAACTAGTAAAATACTATACATATATTGAAAATTTTATGCATATCTAATCCATAATCATAAATAAGGTTTCTTTGAGAACATATTTAATCATAAATAATTCATTATGGTTTTTAAGAAAAGATAAATTATCCATATCATATCTCTTAGGAGTGTAAAACCAGGTGTATAGAAAGTCTCATTGTCTTGTACCAAGATACCTTAAGTCAATCCTAGATCACCATGTTAGAGTTTTCACCCCATGCTACATCTGTTCGAGAACTACGTCCACATGTAGTGTCTAGAAATAGATGTACTTCTTGTAATATCTACGTAATCCCTACATTACCAAAATTCTAGGGGGTTCTTCTATACTTATCATCAAAGTATATCTTAGGGTTATGATCCCTAATATATGTTTTCTAAATATATTTCATGGTTGTTACTAAACCCCCACTAATACCAACTGTTACACCCCAACCCCAGTAACCCAAATTCGGTGCATTATTTCAATACATTGGCATGGTTACTTGGAATAAAGTACCGAATAACCAATCAATTTACAAGTCTTGGAAAATAGTTTACATACATGAATGTTACATTACACTTTATAACATAAAACAAAACATAAATAATCCTTTTAGAATGTCATTATTCCCCTATCTTAACCCTACATATCAATCATAATACATATCTTGGAGTCCTAGGAAAATAAAACAAAAGAAAGAGGTGATCTCAGATGGTCAGTGAGGGTAAATTATTCAGTGGAAGCTATAAACGTTCAAGGAAATATGTATAATAAAAACAACATCATTATAATCAATAAACATTAACATAATATGGTAAAAATAAATCGAACATTACTATATAAATATGCACATAAATAGTTTACTAGTTGAATAACCACATATAATAACTAATTTCATAACAAGGTAATCCATAACAACAAACATAGTAACTAATACATCAAGGCCTCGTGCCATGATAATTCACAAATATGCTATTAAGGACTTTTGAAAAGACACTAGTTTGTCTCATTAGACCTATCAAATAATCTAGGGGCTATAGAGGTCCATGCCCGTCAATTATTATGTCCAATTCTTACTCATATAAAAGGGTGAGAAATAACAAAAACATTAATATTGAAATTAGAATAGTAAATGTCAATACATTAATCGTAAACCACGAATGGTATACAGATATCACATCCAAAGTTAAACAAATCATAACTCATTTAATACAATATATAAGATTGTATTATAATAAATCATCCTAAATCAAGAATAAAATCCAATAAAAGATGTTGACTTAGTAGAATATGATCCCTAAACCACATTAAGAGAAATATCCTTTTTTTCATGAAATTATTTAAATTTCATATATTTAATAAAGGAATACATTTAAAAGATACTTTTTATTCAAAGTGTCACATACCAATTTGAAACCTTCAATAATAATTAAAATTTTCTAACATCCATGTCCATATGAATGAATCATTAAAACTACATTTAAATCATAGAAATTAAGGAGGCAGGTTTAGAGGAATAAATATTTAAAACATTTAAAATGATGATTTAGTTAAATATTCCACAAAAAATAATCCTTCTGAAAAATATTTTATGAAACATGTACATGGATGATAAATATGTCCCTGAAATTACATACACATAAACTATCTCAGATAATAATGATATTGAGGAATTAACACTTACCATGTTCTTTTCATTAGTAGGGGGTATGTTAACCTCTTTTTTAAAGTTTAAATCACTGTTATTAAATTATTAAATTACCACATACAAAAATATGATATCATATATGATACTATAATATTTATTTGTTAATAATATTTCAATAGTATCATTATTTTGGGTATTAACTGACTCATTTTCCTTTATATATATTTTTAAATAAGTCATGATTATTAGGGATTTGATTTATATGTTTCATATCGAGAATGACATTAAGAACATAATAATTATTTTCATTCATAAAATTAAACTTATTATTGAATTGATACAATGGGGAGTGAAATCTCATAGAGTCATGGATACGATAAACCATACGTATGCATGAGCGACAATATCATTTTATTGATGGTGAAATCATATGTAATATGATGCTATATTATATATAAAAAATAATTAACATGATATATATAATATTTACAAAAATTATACTCATTATTATTCCCATCCAAATAATGGAAGTGTTGAATAAAAAACTACACCATGACTTGGGGATGGTAAGTTGTACATACTCACGTATGGTGACATTGTCATTCATAGGATGGATATATTAATTAATATTGTTTTACTATATTTATAATACCATTAAATTATGTAGAAGGTACTGGAGTTATTATTTTTGTACAGAAACAATAAAGAAATAGGATGTGTATTAAATTAATACATATAGGTTGAAGTGAGGTAGTTGGGAAGATATGTAGGCATTGGGTTTCCAAGAAAAATGATTTTGGAGGTGTCAATTTAATATAATGGGATGTACTCATTCATAATTGATGTGAGGGGCACTTTAGGAAATGTTTGAAATATTATTTTATTATAAAATAAATATCTTTTTATAATACCTCCAAAAGGATTTATTTCAGTATAAGGTAGATATTTTTCCAAATCCTCTCAACCAATTGGTTTTATACAAGTTTAGGTCTCCATATTAACCATATATTTTAGATTTATCTCTTAGTTAAATAGTTTAACTTTTACCATGTCTTCATTTATTTTTATACTACATGGTTAATATAGTCAATATAAAATTACAATCAAACCTCAAGTTGTTCGTTAATGACATATCTAAAATTATATATCCTTTTGGACAAATTTTATATTTTTAGGAATATTATATCATTTAATAAAATAGTATTATTAAAAAAACTCATTTATGTCAATTTTGACACTGTTTAGTATTTGGATTTTGTGAAAGTCATAAAAACCTTATTACATCAGAAAGAATATGTTGAATCAACCCTAACATGTCATATTGACCTATAAAATTATTATATATCACCAAAACGTTCAGATAATATTTATTTTAATATTTATAATATCATTTAATATATTTCATCCATAATAAGCAAAATACTGCTTCATTATTATGACATAAATAAATATATTTATTTTAGGTATAAAATTATAATTAAAATATCCCGATTTAGGAATTTTTTTATATTTCTAATGACTAATTATAGTTGAAGAGATTAATTATACAACCTCTTATAAAAATTGTTTTAATTAAAGATACATGTTTATGTTATATTTTACTATACTTTAAATTAATTCTTATAAAATGACATTTTCACATACAAGTGGATCCATGGGGTCCCAAAATTGACCCAAAGAATAAATTAGTCAGAAATATCTCATAAAATAATATTAGGACATGTGTTATGGAAGATTAATATTATTATAATATTATTTGTTAACCTTATTTATCTGATTTACCCTTTAACCATGGTAGATAAAATAATTACAAACGATACTATTAATAATGTCCCAAAACTAAAAGGTATCTATTTATAGAATAAGGATGTTATGATTCGAAATATGGAATGAATTTTTTCAAATTAAAAATGCATAAGTTCTAGTAATTAATATAAAATTAATTCTCATTTTCTAAACAAAAAAATGGGTTTTTATGGAATAAAAACTATAAAAATAATGACATGTGTTTATGTACAATTTAAATGTAAAATTACATTCAACGAACTAAATTATATTAAATGTGAAAATTATAATATAATTAAAATTAAAAAAAAATAAAATTTATAATTTGACATTGTAAATTATTTTGATTAAAAAAGTAGCTTTTAATTTAAATTTACTATTTTTTCACTATTAATCAAAAGAATAATGTTATCATAAAAGTTAAAAAAATTTATCCAAACTAAATTTTTCTGTCCCTCTTATAAATAAGAATTTATTTTCATCAAATTAAATATAGTAAAGTGTCAAATATTGGATTTAAAAATTGTTCTCTATTAAAAGTGGGAACAATATTTTTTGAAAAATTCTTCTTTTGCAAGAAAAAATGAATATTTTATTATATTATATTTAATAAACACAAAATATGAATTTTTAATTATATAGAATATATAAAATAAATAATTTGGGTAATATTATTCATATACATTTTTTTAACAGCTATTTTAATAAGTCATGGTGGAATTGAACTCAGTGTTGCGTACATCACACGCTAATGAATTATTAATAAGAAGTGTGTCGTGTATGTTTGGGGTGTTATAAAATAAATAGTGTGTGTATTCTATCAGTCCATGGTTTTTATAACACTCAAGAAGACATATTAATGTTGGACATCCATCAAATTCTTAGGATTCACTTGATGACTTGGCCCAGCTATGTTACGAGTGTTATAATTTTCACACTCCTAATTCCCAATAGAAAAATGAAGATGATAAATTATATCTACATGGAAAACACACTCCTTAAAGAATGGAAATTTAATGAGGTCAACCTTAATAGTTGAAAACATAGATATCCAATACTCTAAGACTCTATATATGTGGATTATAAATGTTTTAACATGACATAAATTTTCTTTTAATTCAATTTAGCAGATATAACTTGTATCTCAAGCCATAGTTCATATATTCATGTATATGACACATTCAATAATATATCCCTATCATAAAAAATGAGTGTCATGATATATCTCATCATTTTTATCTTGATTTATCCATAATCATCTCATTCCATATGGAGGCACGGTTATATAATGCAAGAATAAATATCATTATAAAAAATAACATCACAAAACTTTTGATTCACCCATGGTGAAGTAACAAAAATAGTACCAAGTTATCGTCATGAACAATAATCATATCCCTGAGCACTCAAATTTCCATCTATGCAATGGTTTGCAACTCCCATGCACAAGATCATTAACAAGTCCGAAAAAATCCTATTTTCAATTCTACATTTTCCAAATATTAAATCATAAAAAAGAAAAAACATCGGATCTAATATCACCTTGAAAAATATCTTGACCCATCACTCTCTCACGTGGCTAGAATAGTTGAGTTATATTTTAGAGACATACATACCACATACAATAAATTCTTGCAAAATATAAATTTAATGTAATAAATTTACACATCATGTATTTTTTTAATGGGATAAAGATAAAAACACGCCATCATGGGTTAATATTTATTGAGATTGAAATTTACATGATGTGAATTTTTTTTCATAATGTGGAGAAACATTCTAACCAAAACTATTCCAAAATATGTGTTTGTTGTAAATTATACATCATGGAACATGTACACAACATGTAATCTTCTAGCAAATAATTTTCATCCCAATTGATATTTAATGACGTAAACCACCTATAAAGCCTTCCAACCCACTGAAACCCCTTATAAACCCATTTAAATGGGTTTATAAATTTTTAACATTAATTAGAATGAACCAATATCCTTGTAATTTAGGTCATTTTCCACAAAATAGTTCAACAACTCTGAACAAGACTCTACTACCAATGTATAATAAAAACCTCATAGAGAATTACATGGAAAAAGAAGAAATATAACAGTTTTCACATAAATTTATATTCTCTCATTATATGTCGAGGGATTCTTTTCATGGATTTGATTCACTATGGATGAAGATAAAATAAATAAATAATGGATTTATATAAGGATAATAATCATGTAAATGTATTACCTCTTGAAAAATGAGAAAATATGGGGAGAAAATTTCTGAGTCTAAGACAAAAAGAAGATATAAATTTGGATATGAATGAATCCAAATTCATATTGTTAGGATGGAATTTTAATGAATACATACATAATTCAAAGTGTAATATTTATCTTTTTATTAATTTGTAAAACCCTATCATTTTATAGGAATTAGTTTATAAATCATTTTAGTCTTATGAGTAAATATTTTCATGATATATCAAGATAGAGAATCAATAAGTCATACTTCTTAGAATCATTGTAAGGGAAAAATGATACCAAATAAAAATGATGGATAATGGGAATAAGAGAAATCAATATTTTCCAACACATAGTAATTGTGGAATAAAGAAACTTGGAACATTATTATTGGTAATGGTAGTTTGTATATAGTGTGGAGAGAAATTACATCATGATCATTATTAAAATGGAAGGAAAGAAGTATCAATGTTATATGCTCCGACTATAAAGAGACGAGTCATGATAAAAACTAATTCCCCAAGCATCAAGGGAAAATACTTCATAAAAATAGATTCGATATGGTTTAACATACGATATTAATATAGATAAAGATCAGTGGTTAATGTGGTTGTGAATTTGGATTAACAAATTATGCTATAGGAATAATTTATCAATGATATTCTCATTATAATAATCATATATTTTATAATGATTCTATTATAGTACCATATATTTATCGATTTGAAATCATATAATGAATATCAGGGATAAAAATGGATATTATTTGGAAAGATGAAATTTTTGAACAAGACATTATTTAGATAAGGTAACCCATAATATGTGGCTACTATTGAGATAATAATGATAAATAGATATTAATGGGATTTAATTTATAACCTTGAATTTGGTTAGTGAATTAATTTATCATTATTGGTTTTTTCTGCATGTTCGAATTTATGGAAATTATTCGAGGACCTGAGTTTTGGTTTTTGGAAGGCTTCAATTTTTACTTATGATTTTATGGTGATAATGGAACTCAAATATTTGGAATGATACATTAATCTCCATATCTTATTATCTAGGGAATATATTATTGATTTACTGACCACCCATAAGAATTTTGGGTAATTAAATTTGGTTCAACATATTTCAAATGAGTCTAATGGTTACCTATTTATAGAATGGATTAATTTGAACATTTTTTTTGTTATTATAGGACATGTTCTAACCAATATGGCATTGGAAATTATATTTATCTACCGAAAATATTTTCCATTAATTTTTTATCTAATGATCTGTTAAATAATAATTATATTTCATCATTTATAATAAATTTCTTTTGGATATTATTTTAATGTATTTACATTTTAAGGATTAATTTATTGAATAACATCAAATATTTGGAATTGTAAATATATTTTTTACTGTTATACATCATTGATGTAATAGATTCCATGAAAATTTGAAAAAAGATATTGATACAAAACTTTTGTCATATTAGTTTCTAATAAATCAACTATATTTTATGTCACAACCCATCCTCGGGGCCTGTGTCGTGACTACCCCAAGCCCGCCTTCCATAGGCTAGGGGTTGGCGACTAGCACCAAAGGCGTAAATCCCTATAACTGGGAAGGAATTGCCTTAAAAAAGTTAACACATTCAACCAGAGTATAAGCGGAAGAAAACACTAAGTAAAACTGAAAAAAAAAGTAGAGTTCAATGTAAAGGGGCTAGAAATACAAGACCAACTGTAAAGTACAAGTTAAAAGAAAAAACAATTGGATGGTGAAAAGCAGCTCCTGGATCGTCCACCACGGATCCTACCTGAAGGGTAGGTACAAATAGCGTAGCTCCTAGATCATCTACCACGGATCCTACCGGAAGGGTAGGTATAGATAGCCTCCTCAGCGCCCTCGTCCATCAACTTCCTCTCGGTAACGACTTTTTATGAGGTCCATCTCCAGGTACCGACTCGTCGTGAGGTCCACCTCTAGGTACTGTCCAGTCCTCATACACTCGGCTTTCGTCAGCATAGTCTGTCGTCTGCATCCAACACAACGAGGTCTGAGTGTAGCCCATGCAGGGGTGATTATAACAATACTCAGTAGGGACCCCAAGACCCTCAAGGTCTCACTAAAATCAAAAGGATAAACCACAAAAAAGAACTCAACAGATAACCTTTACTTAGGTATATCCCCATACATATAACTAAGTTATCAGTTAACCCATCTCAATCATGAGGAAAACACAAAGGTCATTAACTCATCTCAAACCAGGATTTTTATTTACGATGACAAAAACACGGCTACTGGAGAACTCCTCATCTGTCGAGCGCAGTAGTCTTGTTACGACTCCGAGGTACTACTCACTAACCTTAGACTACTGAGGTACTCTTCATGTTGAGTACAGCGGGTCGGCCACCTCACAATGTAGTGCTCCCCACCCTAGGTCTGCCACCTCACACAGTAGTGCTCCCCCCACATAGCCTACAGAGGTACTCCTCCTGTCGAGTAACACAGGTCTGCCACCTCACAAAGTAGTGCTCCTATGCAATGGGTCTGGCACCTCACAATGTAGTGCTCCCCACTAGGCTACTCAAGTCACTCCGAATCGAATCAGACAAGCAGTCATCGGGTCTCTTCCAGTTACAAGGTCATCGTACTTCGTATTCTCATCTCTGGAAGGATCCACCCCACGAGCCAATGGTCGATAATTCCAAGTGTCACGAAGTTCCATGAAGAAGTATCTCAAAGGACTGCCTTGGCATAGGGGTCTCAACTCAACAGACGACTCGTCAATCGGACGCTCGGTCTGTGAGTTATTACCATTTCCGTTCCAGGGGCCCGGTTGGATTTCAGGTAAAATCCAACACAGCCATACTCTAACTGCATCCAAACCATAGGTGAAGTATGCCAAAAAAACGTCTCATCAATAAGAATCCAACATAGTCGATGACATGTCAATCGGACGTCCGGTCCTTATGTTATAAGTGTTTCCGCTCTGAGGGCCCGGTTGGAACTACACTCATTCCAAACCTGCTCATTTTCCAAAGTTTTCCAAAACTCACATAGATTATCGCAAAAGGACCGTCTCATCGAAAGAGTCCCAGTGCCGCAGACGGCGCCTCGATCAGACGCGGGGTCTTTATGTTATTCACATTTAAGTGAATAACGGGCCCAGCCTGTTTAGCCTGGTGGGCCGATGGGTCGGTTAACCTAGTTTTACGGGTTCGACCTGGCAGGGGTGTCAAACTGGTCCGAAGGAAAAAAGTAGCTTGGGACAAAGGGTGCGGCCCGGCCTGAGGGGGCGCGGCCCAGCCTGATGGGGCGCGACCCGGGCTGAAGTGGCGCGGCTCGGCCCTGCCCGGCCCGGCCCGGCTGGGCGTGCGGCCCGGCGGGCTGGGCCAGGAGGCTATGCGGCTCAGCCCGAAGGCTGAGCGGTCTGAGGGGGGTACACCCCCCAACTGTCTGAACTAGTGGCGTCACGTAATTCCGACCATCCTAAACCGGCCGGCTAGGCAGGCCGACCTTCTGGTGCACGCGGCCCGCATGGCAGGCCATGGGATTCTTCAGCGTGGTACCCTCCTGGCACCGCGGTTCGGCTCTGCCCGGCCGGCCAAAGGGCCCGCCGGTTATTCCACCGAAGCGGCCTACAAAATAGGTCGTGGTTCTTCCTATACATCCGGCATGATAGCGCCAGATTCCTTCGCCATGTTCCTGACACGGTGCGATGGCATCATGCCTCCTCGGTCTTCATTTGCCGATTCTAAAATAAAAAACGAGATCAATAGAGGGTCATCAGGCCATGTTTGTTTGGACCACACCCTCCGTGTAAAGGGATATTACTTAGATGTAGTTAAACAATGATTCCCAATGAATAATGGAGTATGAAAAACATTCCCTTTCAAGAATAAGCTCATACCTCAATAATTGATGGAGTATGTCAGGCATTGCAAAAAATGGTGTCGTGGGTTGAGGTTTCGTAGACAATGTTTGTGTGGGTCATCGTTCTTCATGGGACTAGTGTTCTTCATTGAAGAGATGTCGTTCTTTATTGAGAGAGGAGTTCTCTTCTTCTTCACACAAGAGTTCCCTAAAAAACTCAAGAACATTACCAAAGTTTCTCCACACACCAAAATCTCCAGCACAAAATAATATCTCATGATATTATTTATATTCACACCAAAATGGTTTTAAAATTCAAAATCAAACGAATTAATTAATTAAACGAAGTGACTCATCTCATTAATTAAGTCATGTTGGCAAGAATTAATTGTGGAAGGGAAAGGTGAAGAGTTGCACAAATTTGGGAGACTTGTCAACATTAACATGGGATTTCAATGGGGGGGGGGGTGGGTTATGAGGTTTAAGGAGTTTAGGGGAAGGTGAAAGGTTGGGGCTCATGTGGGACCCACCTTTCAATTATCCACACATGGGATGTTGGGTGGGTTTGGGCCCCTCGAACAACTTCCCATGGGAGGAATTAACCTCTTAGATATAGAAAAAAAATTGTACAAACAATTTTATTAACTTCTTTAAATAAACCACAAATAATAATTCTAACCCGCTCAAAATGCAACTGTGGTAAAGGTCCCCTTAAGCAATTACTAGCGCTGCAATTTCATCAGTGCCCTTTGATTTCAATTACTAGCACTGGCTCTAATGATAGAAAAACCCGCTCGTTCATTTGTTGAACGTACCCGAGCTAATCCTCAGAAATTTATTACGGGCACACTAGGCCTTAGAATCAAGTGCCATCAGAAGCCACAGACTCAAAAAATTCCAATGTATTTACAGAAAAAATTTCCTTGAAATTTCTAGGTGTTTACATTACTCCCGCCTCAGGGCTTTATGTCCCCGTAAAGCTACAATACACACTAGGGAAGAAAAAGAGGGTACTGAGCACGTATCTGAGCTTTCCGCTCCCATGTTATCTACTGGAGGTTCCCGTGCTTCCAACAAAGGCACAACAGAGGAATCGACCATCCATGCATGTCTCATTATTTTTGATCCCCATTCTCTACTGGAACCTCCGGGAATGTCATCCTGTGGTCGGTGATGATTAATTGGTCGTGCATGCATCTCCTCTCTGAGATACGTGGATGACGTCGTGCACCCGGTGCAACTGAAATGGAAGGGCCAGGCGGTAAGCCACCTCGCCTACTCTACTGAGGACCTGGTAAGGTCCGAAGAATCATGGAGATAACTTGTTTCCCCGACCAAATCTCCATAGACCTCATCGAGGTGAGACCCATAAGAAAATGTGATTGCCGTCCTCGAACTCTAGTGGTCTCTGTCTTCTATCTGCATAGGTCTTTTCTCTGCTATGTGCAGTCTTCATCCACTCCTGGATGATCTTCACCTTCTCCAGTAACATCAAAATGGGCCTACCGGTCATCCTCTGCCTCAATTATTGAAAATATCTACTGGCATCTCTCTGACCACATGAAGGGTTTCCCCTTCTTCATCAATGCTAAAAGCGGTGCATCAACTTTGGAGATGTCTAGCACAAATCTAAGTCTGGCCGACTCCTGAGTGATCAACTGCACCCACTTATGCATGATTCCATCCTATGTTGCCTGGGGTTTCATTTTCTCTGACCAAAGAAACTAATACAAACATTGTAGGTAAACCACACCATTTTTCCCTAATACAATCAATATGTGTATGAACTATGGTTTCCCAGTCCATACCCGAAATAACGTCGTAATGCCTCAATGCCACCACCAAGAGGTTCCAACCAAAACTCTCACCTCAAGGGTCAGATCACACTGCCGGCATAAGTGTGATTATCGAGTCTCCTCTCAAAGGTATCTTCAGACGTGAGGGTCAAGTCAACGGCTTAACCAGAAACTCTAGGTCTTGGAAAAGATTCATGGAAGGAAAGAATGGTTCGTATCAATGTATATTGTTACGACAGCTAGTAGTAGACACATAGTATACCTCGAATCATTCCTAGAGCTTGTGGGTCACACTCCTTGAGTGAATGCAGCTAATCTCTTCCCCTTCCCTCATGCTCCTTGAGCTTGACGAGGACATCAAAGGCGGGTGGTTGTAACATGTCAAAATGTACATCACCACATGATCCCTCATAGCTCTGCTTCCACGTCTACTGAATTTTAGATTCATATGTCCTCAACACTTCCTCTTCTTAAAACATTTTACACGCCCAAGTCTCTGAGACTGGCGTAAGTTTCTTACTTTCCCACTGAAAACCATCACTGGCTGTATCCACTCACCCAAAGAATTATTAACCGAAATGTTTCTCTATAGCACCATAATATTAGTAGGAAAGAATATATGTAAATTGATGTCTCAGATATCCTCTAAACTCACCTCGCTCAGAGGTCTGATCTCTAAAGCACTAATCGAATCGTAGTCATCAAGTACCATGAACAATGGGTACGCCTCGATGAATAATCAGCTACTGACATGCTGCCCTTCCGAAGCTGTATATGCTCTAGAAAACTCACAACCACCTCATCAAGCCAGTCCTTAGATGCATGTGAGTCGGGATAACCTTATAACCTATGGGTATCTGATGTCGAAACATGTGTAAGGCACTAAGCCTATATGTGTCATCTACCGGTACCTCCGGTTGAAACTGCTGATCAACAGGTAGTGATATAGCTGGCACACTACCCGAAGGTACTATCTCAGACATTGTTCCACATACCGAAGTACCATCACAATGCCGACCATCCTCATGGTCACTCACTGGTAAACATTAGTAGCTAATATCATAATTTTCCCTACTAGTTTCGGAACATGGTGTAGAACTCTTGCAATCGCCTCCAGCATATCCACTACTGCCTGGGAATCTGCCTCGCCTCATAACATAGGAGGCCTCTGCTACTGGAACTCGTGCAACGTGCTCTATCAGCGTGCAACATACGCTAGTACGGCTGGTGGAATCTACTGCCTAATGAATGGTGGTGCAGCTAGTACACCACCCGAAGGTGCCAATATAGCCAAAGGGCCCTGCACTGGATCCTCATCGCTCGATGGTGCGTCATAGTGTACTCTATCGGAAATCCCACACACTTTATGTGTGATGGAATCCAAAACAAATGAGATACGGGTAAATGATTTAATCCTGGTGAGCTGACCTGGTTTAGCTGACTTAAAGAAAAAACTTTTGGAAACACAAACACAATCAGTGTTTTCGTACACTAAGTCTGAAATCATAAGTCACGGTCCTGGTGTATGGATACGTTGGCCACCACACCAACACTGGAATCCCTGGACTGATAACCATTGTCAATACGCTTAACAATATTGCTTCACAGAGAAGAAATTATCCTAGGCATGAGTTCTCAAGTATATCCGACTCTTCTGATACAAATTTGGCACGACCCGTCCTCGGGGCCCGTGCTGTGACTACCCCAAGCCCGCCTTCCATAGGCCAGGGGCAGGAGACTAGAACCAAAGGGGTAAATCCCTATATCTGGGAATGCATTGCGTTAAAAAAACGTAAACACATTCAACCAGAGTACAAGAGGAAGCAAACACTCTGTAAAACTGAAAAACAGTTGATCTGAATGTAAAGAGGCCGGAAATACAAGCCCAACTGTAAAGTACAAGGTATAATACAAAACAACCGGATGGTGACAATCAGCTCTTGGATCATCCACCACGGATCCTACCATAAGATTAGATACAGATAGCACAGCTCCTAGATCGTCCACTACGGATCCCACTTGAAGGGTAGGTACAAATAGCCTCCTTTGGTCCCTCGTCCGTCAACATCCTCTGGGTACCGACTCGTCGTGAGGTCCACCTCCGTGTATATAATCTTCATGAGGTCCACCTCTAGGTACCTTAGATTCCTCGTACACTCGCCCTCCATCAGCGATGTCCGTCATCTTCAACCAACACAAGAAGGTGCGGGTGTAGCCCGTGCAGGGGTGAGTATAACAATACTCAGTAGAGACCCTGAGACCCTCACTGTCTCACTAAATCCAACAACGATAAATCACAAAAAATATCTCAACAAATATCCTTTACATAGGTATATGCCCATACATATACCAATGTTATCAAGTAACCCATATCAATCATGAGGATAACACAAAGGTCACTGACCCAGCTCAAACCAGTATTTTTATTCAATATGATGAAAACACGGCTGCTAGAGAACTCCTCCTCTATCGAGCACAGTAGTCCTGTCACAACTCCAAGGTGCTACTCACTAACCTTAGATTGTTGAGGTACCCATCTTGTCGAGTACTGCGGGTTGGCCAACTCACAAAGTAGTGCTCTGCCGCCATGGGTCTTCCACCTCACACAGTAGTGCTCCCCCCTCATAGCCTATAGAAGTACTCATCCTGTTGAGTACCATGAGTCTGACACCTCACAATGTAATTCTCCTACTCCATGGGTTTGTCACCTCACAAATTAATGCTCCCTACTGGGCAATTCATGTCACTCCGAATTGAATCGGACAAGGGGTCATCAGGTCTCATCCAGCTACAAGGTCATCGTACTATGTATGCTCTTATCAAGGAGGATCCACTCCACAAGCGACTGGTCGATACTACCAAGTGTCACGATGTTCCATGAATATGTATCTCAAAGCACCGCCTCGTCATAGGAGTCTCAAAGCAATAGACGACGTATCAATCAGACACTCAGTCTGTGAGTTATTAGCATTTCCATTCTAGGGGCCAGGTTGGATTTCAGGTACAATCTGAACCTGTCCATACTCCAACTGCGTCCAAACCATAGGTGAGGTATGCCAAAAGAACCGTCTCATCAAGAGGAATCCAGCATGTTCAATAACACATCAACCAGATGTCTGGTCCTTATGTTATAAGTGTTTCTGCTCCAAGGCCCCGGTTGGAATTACACTCGTTCAAAACCCATCTGTTTTCCAAAGTCGTCCAAAACTCACATAGAGTACCGCAAAAGTACTATCTCCTCGAATGAGTCCCAGTTCCGTATACAACACGTCAATCAGATGTGCAGTCTTTATGTTATTCAAGTTTTGGTGAATAATGGGCCCGACTTGTTTATCCTAGTGGGCCGACGGGTCGGGTTAACCCAGTTCGACAGGTCTGACCCAGCAGGGGTGTCATACCAGCTCGATGGAAAAAATGCAGCCCGACCTGAAAGGGCACGGTCCTGACTGAAGTGGCATGGCCCGGAACGGCAGGGCGCGGCCCGGACCAGCCTGGCGCCACCCTGCCCCGCTGGCTCGGCCTGAAGGTCGAGAGTTCCGAGGGAGGCGCCCCCCCTCCCCCCCGGCTGTCCAAACCAGCGACACCACACATACCAAACTGGCTGGCTAGGCCAGCCGGACTTCTAGTGCACGCGGCCCGCACGGCGCGCCACGATATTCTTTAGTGCGGCGCCCTTCTGGCCCCGCATTCCAGCTCCGACCGGCCGGCCAATGGGCCGCCCGGTTTTCCAGCGCGGTGCCCTCCTGGGGCCGGGACTCCCCCTAGGGTCGCGACATTCCTTCACCCAGCCGGCCGACAGGCCGACCGGTTCTTCCACCGAAGCGGCCTGCAAAACAGGCCGTGGTTCCTCCCACACAGCCGGCGCAAAGACACCAGATTTCTTTGCCGTTTTCCAGGAACGACCCAAAGGTGTCGTGCCTCCTCCGCATTCGTTTGTCAATTCTAAAATTATAAATGAGATCAACTGAGGGTCGTCAGACCGTGTTCCTTCGGCCCGCACCCTCCGTGTAAAGCGATAACAATTGACCATATTTAAACAATGATTCCCAATGAAGAATGGGGTATGAAAACATTCAAATTCAAGAATAAACCCTTACCTCAATAATTGTTGGCGTACGTCGGGTGTCGCGGAAGACAGCGTCGCGGGGTGAGGATTCGTAGACGATGTCGGTGTGCGTCGTCGTTCTTTGTGAAACCAGCGTTCTTCGTTAAAGAGATTTCATTCTTCGTCGAGAGAGGAGTTCTCTTCTTCTCCACAAAAGAGTTCTCTCAAAACTGAAGAACTTCACCAAAGTTTCTCTACACATGAAAAGCTCCAACTCAAAATAATATCCCATGATATTATTTTTATTCACACCACAAAGACATTAAAATTCTAAATCAAACCACTTAATTAATTAAATAAATTGACTCATCTCATTAATTAAGTCATGTTGGAAATAATTATTGGTGGAAGGGAAATGCGATGACTTACAAAAATTTGGGAGATTTGTCAACATTAACATGGGAGTTTAATGGGGGGTTATAATAGGGTTAGGGAGTTTTGGGGAAGGTGAAAGGTTGGGGCTCGTGTGGGCCCCACCTTTCAATTATCCACACATGGGAAGTTGGGTGGGTGTGGGCCCCTCCAATAACTTCCCCTAGGAGGAATTAACCTCCTTAGATATGGAATAAAATTGTACAAACAATTTTATTTACTTCTTTAATTAAACCCCAAATAATAATTCTCAACCCGCTTAAAACACAACTATGCTAAAGGTCCCCATAAGCAATTACCAGCACTGCGAGTTCATTGGTTCCGTCAGATTTCAAATCCGAGCAATGGTTCAAAAGATAGAAAAAACCACTCGTTCGTTTACTGAACTTACCCGAGATAAAATTCGGAAATCGATTACAGGCACACCGGGCCTCAGAATCAAGTGTCGTCTGAAGCCACAGAATCGTAAAATTCAAATTATTGAAGAAGAAAAAATTGTTGATGTTTTTGGGTCTTTACATTTTAATTCAACTAATATTATAGATTTTTATTGGTTAAATTTATCATGAACATGTTCTTTATCACTCTCTGTTAATATTTTAGTGTTGGTATTCTCTTCCAAGCCCATGTATGTTCCCACATATGTTCTGCAATGTGGAAACCCTATAATGTGTTATTTTGGATGACCATCATAATTACCTTTCTCTCAAATCAATAAGCAGATTTATTAACCCCTTTTATGATTTTCATTTCAAACAAAGGTAATTTAAAATGTAGAACCCATGAATATAGGGTACAATATTAATATATGAGAACATAATTTAAAAAAATGTAAAACCTTGAGACATTAGATGTGTAAGACCATTTTTTCTTACATTCATGAATAAAACACCATGAATATTAGAGAATATAACAGCCCAAAAATTTTTGTAATATTTTATATAATTAATTCTCTTTGATATATTATAATTCATTGGTTTATACAAAACATGATACTCTATTAAAATTGTATTTATTAAACGTGACGGTATAACTTATCCATTATGATGAAGGTTGTCAATAGTAATAAATATGTTATGAAAATATTATTCGTTACATTTTTATAAAATAAATTCAATGGTGATCATTTTATTCTAGATAAAATTTGAACCATTTGAATGATAAATATAAATAATTTTTAAAACAATCAATTTTTTAAAAGGGGAATTAGACACACAATTCCCACATAATTGAAAATAATTTTTTATAATTTTTAGATAATTTATGTTATAAAAATATATAAATTTCTAATTTATTTTTTTATTATATTTGGTTTATTTATATAAAATTATCTAAACAGATTAGTTTTTCAATGAATAGAGAATGTACTGAATTTTTCATTGTAACCTGTTTTTGTTTAAATTATTTACTAATTAAATTAATATATAGTTTTTTACTTAAACTTAGTTCAATTATTTCAAAAATAAACAAATTTAGTTCATGGAATCAATTTCATAGTGAATTTTGATATTAAAATTCTATATACATATGATAATTTACTTTTTGGGTAATTGTTCTTTTGTCACATCTCTTATTTGATTTTAAATGATAATATTCCACTTCTATGAAATTAATTTTTTAAAACGGATTAAATATTATGAATATGGTTAATTTATATTATCTTGTAAATGTAACATAAAATGTAACAATAATTATTTCTAAAAAAAGTAAATATTAATATCAATGATTGTAATGGACTAGGCATATATGGTCTATTCATTTGCTAAAATCTAGTCTTTTTGGTACTATTGGTGGTCAAGGTGGCTTATTCCCAACATATTGACAAATTACCATTTTTTTAAAAGTGTTTGCAGAATGGTGAGACATCCATTGTTGTCATGAACAGTGCTTATAGAACGTTGAGACATCAAAAATATCATGAACATTGTTTCTAGAATGGAGATACATCCAATAGTGTCATGAACTGTGTTTCCAAAATGGTGAGACATGTAAATGCGTCATGAAAAATTGTACTATAATGTAACTTAGGGCCAAAATCCTAGATTCTATATTGTTTGTTTCTTATTTCTTGGATTGTGGTGCGATCATAGAATTGCTTATCTGAGAGAGGTTTTTTGGTATGTAGGAGAAGCGAGGCCTAGTGGTTGTGGTAGCAGTTGATGCCTATAGTGTAAAGGTGCATCATTTTATGCATATGGGGGTTGTGTAGGACACTAGGGATGATGGAATAGGTAAAAGTAAGGTTAACCATTTAGGTGAATGTTGGATGCCTCTTGAATCTATTTCTGGTTTATCTTCTTACATTTTCCACTTCTTAAGTTATATGATTTGTCTTACCCTTCTTCCAAAAAAGGTGAAGAGGTGCGGGGTATTCCACATACATTCTATGTTTAGGTTCTCAAGGATGGATGAGTCTATGCTCCTACTATAGGTGGAAAAGAATTGATGAGTAGTACATATATTCACCGTGTTGTGTCCCATGTAATTGGTAGCATATAATGTATTCTTTGAATACCTAGAATTATGTAAATAAATTTAATGATATTATTAAATTATTTAATAATTTTTTTAATCCGATGGAGTTGGAGCTTGCTGGGATGCAATGATGAGGCTATACTTTTGATGAACTCTGTACTTTGTTTCTAACTCTTGGATGGAATGAAACAGTATTTTTATGATAATGAAATGTAATGTGAAATTTTTTAATGCTTAATTATTGTTTAAATAATCAATTACCATAATGATAGATTGATTGAAAGGGAAAATGTATCTTATTTTAGCACTTTAAATGGTAGTGTGCTTATAGGATATCTTTTATAAGTATTGTAAGTTGGGAGTACGAGAGACATGAGATATGGCAAGGTTATACCCATAGCATGGTTTTATGATATATTATATTCTTTATTTTTTGTCTTTATAAATTCTAATCCACCCCATCGGTTAGGGAAACTGATCAACGAGGGATTATTAGCCCTGGGGGTGTTTTATTCGTCATCCTAATGGGAGGATGGATGGATGAATACCCCTTTGTTCATTATATTTTCAATTGGTAGATACTTCTTCTGGGAGGCATGATAGTTAGTTTTAACCACATATGTATATAGCGGGTTTTAATATATTTTGTATATTCACAAGAATAAATTATAGATATAATTTCTTTTGGACTATTATTTGTGTAATGTGTATAGGTTGTGACAGATTGGGGATCATAACTCGTTGTATGGGCTTTGATGTATTGATGTAAAATACTCGACATAAGATGCAAGTTATGCAAGCTATTTTGAATCTCTGAATCTACCTGGTTACTTTCTTTATGTGGACACAGTGGTTGTGTTGTATAATGTTCATAATGCGGTGATGTGCTGATGTGTCTGCGGGAAATCCTTTTTTGAGAGAGATTCTTAGGACGTGTGACATTGGGGAAAAGGGTAAAACTAGTGGAGATGTGGTAGCAGGGTATCATTCATATTCATTAATATATTATATAATCATATATGAAATAAATGTTGACTGTATCCAGGGTGGGTCTGGGAACATAGTATACATGTTTATGTGATGAGTTAGTATCACTTATTGTTCATTGTGATTTAGCATGATTCCTTTACATTTTCACGAGAGGATCCTAGGAGGATCCTATTCAGTATACTATTATGCACACCCTATTTTTTACGAAAATTTTTTTAGGTCACTTTGGGCATGATGGGGATTAGGATGGTTACTACATGTTTTGGATTTTTCACAACCTGTTTAGGCTACGTGGTCACTATGTTTTTACATTATTTTGGTATGTTTATTTTTCCATTTTAGATGTAGTGGTTCATATATTAAATTATATATGTGTACTTGGGATTTATTTTTTATTTTATTCTGAGCAGGAGTTGGTTGGTGTCTTTTTTATATATCTCTTTCACATGTGTTCTCTTAGAGGGTAATGCCACCAATCTGTGTGTTTGTTAAAGCCTCGGCACTAGTTGACAACCCGGGGCCAATGGAGGTGGGGATTGGGGATCATTAACTCTCTTATCACATTTCTGGCCTAGGATGGGATTGTTGTGTGGAGATTGGTCATGGCATAGTGGTATCATAGGTATGGTTGAGAGATAGGATGAGGTTTGGAGTTTGGCACAAGTGAGGTTACATGGGTTTGTTGGGAAACAAAGTCAGATATGTTTATCAAGAACTTTATACACTGGAGGGAATCTGATACATAGGTATTTAGGGCCCCCGCTATCTAATACACAAACTATTATGCTTATAGTGGAAACTAAACGAGATGATACTTATTGAAGTGTTCAGACCTAGGAATGGATCATGCATCCTACTTATTTCTGTCTGTTTTAAAATGGGTAGAACATGGGATAAGTTAACCTAAAATTTTAAAAATGAAGAAATAATTTATGTTAAATTCTTCCACATTCATGGTTTAGGAGATCCAATTTTTCTTTTTTAGGTATGACTCTAGGTTGATGTCCCCTTCAGGATCCCATTTAGGATGTTCAGAAGGTTTCACCAGAAGATGGTTGTAGAGTAAAGGTTGATGACAAAATAACCTAGAGGAGGACACTCTGAGAGTTTCACCATGAGATTCTACAAATGTACGATGGATCAATTTCAGATGAAGTCATAGAAGACTGGTTAGAGGAGGTTGAGATATTATTTAGTTCGATGTGTACTCGGATGGAGGACATGGATTCATTGGTTGTGACGATGCAACATATGGAAATGAGGATGTGATGCTTATTATTCATTGAGGATCATGAGGAGTCAATGATATCATGTGAGATGTTCTGAGAACATATCAAATATGAGTTTCTTTCTTCGACACTGAAGGCGGCCAGTCTGTAGGAGATTCTAACGCCTTAGCTGGAAATCTATAGTGTGAGATCCATCAGGATCCATATTAGTAACCATTTGTGATATGCTACATAGTAGTTTCTAAATGAGTTGTCTAGGGAAAGGAAATTCTTTGAGGATTTTTGTCAAAAATCCAGCGTCAGGTCACCTCGTTTATGATATAAATATATCTTGATTTACTGGAAAAGGAAAATGTCATTGAGATGAAGTTATATAGAATAAGATCATAATGATATGGAACTCTTCATTATTCTTCATGATTAAAAGTTTCCATCTGGGGTCCCAATTTTTCAGGGAAGATGAGTTTTTGTTCCACCGAGGGTAGGTCCCATCCCTCTATGTCTCATTCTTATGGGGGAGGAAACCCAAAAAACACTGCCAAAGATTAGGCACTTATTCTTCTTGTGGAAGTTGAGGTTATCAACAATGAGAGTTCCTAGCCTTTCAGAGCAGTCTGTGTGTTTTAGGTGATCCACTTTGGTTTCCTCTATTGAGGTAGTTTTACCACAGGTAGCATCATCTAGTTTCAAAATCTTTAGATCAATAGAGAGTAGATGGGGCAGGTTTAGGAAAAACCAAGGACACTACCTATCCTCATAGAGCAGAGCACATCCATGGTTATATAAGTCATCAGGGTCAGATATGATGTGGTCCAAGCATTGGTCAGCTTCATTCCTTCATGTTTCTAGCTCTAGGTTACACATACATCATTCCATGATCCCTTTGCATATTTTCTTCTTGGATGAATGACTTTTTTGATTCAGAGAGTTGAAATACTACATATCACCTACCCTTGAGAAGAATGACATAAACTTTGTGTAAAGAAGGTCACAATCCCTTATAGTATCTGAGGAGGGTAGGGTGGTTCGTTCGGTGATTTTCAGTGTAGGTTGTTGGAGATTTCGGCAAGCTAGGAACCAGGAAAGGTTCGATGGCCTCACTCCTTTGGTTAGGTCCGTCATTGCGCGGACTCGCTTCCTGCAGATTGATCTGGCACCGCTCATCAAGGACTGGCCGGGGGTACCCTCTCTCAACCGGAAACAGTCCAGTAGCTCCTTGGCTTCTCCTACTCGGGTCGCCCAACTAGAAAACTGGGTAAGCTGGAAACCCCCTTGTTCTGGCTTGAAGCTGAATACTACTGGGTCATGCGCTATGAGGGTGATGAAACGAGGGGGAATAGTCTGTGGCCCCAGGGGGGAGGCGGTTAAGGCATTCACATTCTTCATTGGAAAGGGCATTTCTCTCTTGGTCGAGGCTATGGCCATGCTCACGGGGCTTTCCCTCTATAGGCAGGAGAAGTTGATTCTAACCAGGGCAGAGACAGATTCCAGGATTCTCCATAACGCCATGCTTGGAATCGGGTTTCCCCCATGGACTATTTCTAACATTTTTAGAAAATGCAGAGCTCTTCTTAGTCCCAATATCATGGTGTCTCACACTTGGTGCGAGGGTAATAAGGTAGCGGATCATTTGGCTTCCTTGGAGGTTCAGAGCTCTATCTCCACTTCCTGTCTCCCTATAAATAGTTTGAAACCAGAGTGAATTAACTTACATAGAGGGGATTCCCTTGGTTTGCACTATTTCAGACCTCCCTAGCCCCAGTTCACCCGAGGTTGTTTTTGTTTTCTTTTTTGAATAAAAATTTGATTTGGAGGAGGAGATACAACCGAATGACTTCATAATCATCATCGATTTTTTGTATTCGATACACATTTTTGTGGATTGCTTCTAGATGTAGGTGGTGTACTTCGATGTTAATTGAGATACAGTAGTGTTTTTTGGAGAGCGTCACCCAAGGATGGGTCAGAGGAGTGTTCCTTCCTAGTCATCCTTGATGGATGAGTTGATGTAGAGTTCATCGGAGGTTCATCAGTCATTCTTTCATAGGGTCATTGAAGAGTACCCAGATGTATTTATAGAAGAGGTTTTAGAGTTACTCCCTTCATGGGAGATCTTGTTCTGGATTGAAATATAGAAAGGCGTATCTTTTACCATGATGTCTCCATAAAGGATGGATCCTTCAGAGTTGCAAGAGACATGTATACCGCTTGATGGTCTTTTGTAATGCAGTTTTGTTAAGATAAGTGTGTCACCATGAGTTGCACCTATTTTTATCATAAATAAGGTTAATGGATGTTTGTGGTTGTGTGTCGATAATTGTTCCTTGAACAATGTGACCGTGAAGAACTACTATCCTTTTCTGTAGATTGGTGATTTGTTCGATCAAATGATGGGTGAAATATAGTTCTCAAAGATCAATTTTTGGGATGAGTATCATCAGATGCATGTATTGGATGATGATATCATGGAGACTTATTTATGTTTTCATCATGGGAATTACGTGTTCTTGGTGATTTCATTCAGTTTTTAAATTCTCCCCCTATGTTCATGGGTTTGGTGAATGTTCCGTTCCATTTATTTTTTCATAATTTCGTGGTTGTTTTAAACGATGACATCCTTGTGTACTCTTTCTTCAGGGAGGAGTATGGAATGTTTCTTTGTTCTATTGTGTGGGTTTTTCATCAGCAACATATGTTTGGAATGTTTTCTATGTGATGGTTTTGGTCTCAAGATGTTCGTTTTGTGGAGCATGTTGTGTCCCATAAGGGAGCAGCTATGGATCCATCTTTAAAATAAGTTCGGGTGTCTTGGGAATCCCAAAAGACAATGGAAGAGTTGGGAAGCTTCCTTGGTCTCACGGGAAATTATAAGAGGTTCATAGCTGATTTATTTTGGGCGGTGAATCATATTTCAGTGTTGAATAGAAAGGATAGGGAGTTCATGTTGACTGATTAGTGTCTGGTAGTATTCATCTATCTGAAAGAGAAGTTGGTAAGTGCTCCAGATCTATATCAACCAGCATGGGGAGTTTAGTTTTAGGTTCTATGTGATTAATCACGTCTGGGGTTGGGCTACATTCTGATTTATTAGATATAATTCATTTATTATTGGAATAAGCTATTGTGTCCCATTAATGTATATATTCCACCAATGATATTGAGTTGGTGGTATTGGTGTTGGCTAGGATTTTGTGGAGACTTACGTAATTAGTTAATGCTTTCTGGTTTTCACCAATCATAAGAGCCTGAGGTATGTTTTCTTCTAGAATCACATGAACATGAAACAACATTGGTCGATTGAGTTCTTAAAATATTATTACCTAGAAATATTATTTACACATGGTAAAAGAAATATTGTACCAAATTTTATAATAAGAAAGTCACATAGTGATGCAGTTCATGAATCAGGTGATTCTTAGAGGGTGACAGATGATCATTCAGCATTATAATAGGATGTGGGAGAAGTTGGGGATAGAGGTTGTATTTTTTAGATGACTGTTCAACCATCTCTGGGGTAGTAGGTAGAAGGGTCCCAGTTGGGGGACCTTGAGGTGGAGGTCTGGAGAGATCGAATTGTTTCTGATAATGCCCCTGAAGCTGAGACTGAGGATAAAAAACATCGAGTGTTGTTTGAGAGATTTTTTTAATCATTTGATGTTGCAAGAGATGTTTCTCATAGAGTTCTATAGTTAACATTAATCAGTTCATCCTTGTGGGATGAAGATGTACCGAGCTTTGTGGAGTGTGTTTTTGTGGCCTAGGTTGAAGCCTGATGTTGCAGAGTTCGTGCATCGATGACAAGTTCTCCAGAATGTGATGTGAAAGAACCATGTTCTTGGTGGATTTCTCCAGTCATTTGATGTTCCTTAGTAAATGTAGGAGGACATATCAATAGACTTTTTACCTGTTCACCTCATGATCAAGGAGGATTTAACACTATATTGATTTTTGGGAACTATTTGACAAAATCATCCCACTTCATAGCAATCCTGGAGTTGAGCTCAGTGGAGTTTATGTCGAGATAGTATCTAGAGGTGGTGCTGACACTTCATAGAGTTCCAAGGATGATAAATTTTGATAAATATCTTCATTTTCCTTCTAGGGAAGGTAGAGTTATCCATTATTATTTCAGCTCTCACCAACAACTTATCACTTCTTTTCATCCACATATGGATGGCTGGATAGAGAAGACCATATGGAATCATGAATACATGCCATGATCTTGTCTCCTAGATTATGGAGGTCTATGGATGAAGAAACATTACTTGGTAGAGTTTTCTTACAATAACATTTTCCACTCCTAAATCAACATGGATCCATTTGATCATTGTATGGCCGCCCTTTATATTCTCTATTGTGTTGAACTGGGGTCATAGATTCATCAATTCTTAGTCCGAAACTGGTACAAAATACGATATAGATGGTGTAGGTGAATTATGAGAGATTGAAGGTAGTTCATGATTTTATAAATTCTTATACTGACCAAATTATGTTACCTACAGAGTTTGACATTGGGTATCACATGTTACTGAAGGTGACTCCCCCTCATGGGTAGAGTAGGATTGGTCATGTGAGTAAAAATTATCCATTAATTGTTGGGACTTTTGAGGTGTTGGATCATGTTAGAGCACTGGAATATTGGTAATCACTTCCACTAAACATGATCTGGATACACAACATTTTTGGGTGTTGCAGCTCCATCGTTATCTTCATGACAACTCTAGCATCATTGATTGGGGAGATATTGATTTTTATAATGATACAACCATTGATGATTATCCTGAAGAGATGCAAGAATGCTAGGAGAAGGTGTTATACGGGCATTCTTTCAACTTGGTTCTGGACTTGTGGAGGTACAATGTTGTGGATGAGAGTACATGGGAACATTAGTCACAGATAGGTGCTTAGTACCCTGAGTTTTTTAACGTTTAGTTATTTTCTTGCAACAATGTTCATTCTACTTTAGTATATCATTCATGTATATGTGGTTGATTACTTTTTTCTATTTTTGTGGATTTCTCTCATTTTAATGGTATCTCCCATGAGAGAGTGATTAAAAGATGTTTGTGGTTATCGTGTCATTTTTCATGTTTGTTTTGAAGTAGTTGACCAACTTTGGTGGTGAGAACCCATAAAGTATCATGATGGGTTGTTTCTCAAACCCCTTTTTCTTTTTTCTATATGGGATGGTTTTGAATTATCATGTTTGAGAATTTTTTAGAAGTGTATGATGTAATGGACCATACCAATATAGGCCATTCCTTTTTTAAAATCTATTGTTTGAGGTGTTCTGGGAGGTGAAGGTGACTTATCCCCAATACATTACAAATTTCTAATTGAATGAATATTTTACATAGTATGGTGACACATTCAACAATGTCAGTAACATTGTTTTTATTATGCTGAGACATACCAAGGGATCATGCAATTTTATTCCATAATAGAGAGCCATCCAACGGTTTCATGGACAATGTTTCTAAAATGGCGAGACAACCAAAGGTGTCATTAACATTTTTTATAGAATAGTGAGACATATAAGAGTGTCCTAAATAGTGTCTCTAGAATCGTGATACATCCAACAGTGTCATGAACAGTGTTTTCGGAACCTTGCAACATTTTACCGTGTCATGAACAATGTTTCTTGAATGGTGGGACACTTCCAATAGTTTTCTGAATTCCAAGTTGTTTCCAGATTTCCTAGTTTCACCACATTGACATCATTCACTGATGTAAAATGTGTTAAATGAAAATTTCAGTGGAATTGAAGATTTTTCAATGGATATAAATCTTTTTTTTAATTTTTTTAAAAATTTAGAGGCTTTTAATTGATAAACTCGCATGGTTTAATGTGTGCCTATTTAAAGGGTGAATCTAAAACCTATGTAAACAATATATCTGTTTATATATTTTTATGTCGAAGATACCTTTCTACTTATTCTTCCTTCATTGTTTTACACTAGAATTTAGCACCCGATCCATTATTACCCACATGATCTGTAAAATCGGACAATCATCTTTTGATTCTTTCCCCTTAGAAATTTACCAGCTACTTATGTGCACCCCCTATTTTGATATAACCAGGATGTCTTGATAGGTGTCCAATATGGTATGCCCTACCACCATTATTATTAGTTTAAATATATGTTTCTTCCCATTCTATGTTCAATCTGATGGGGTATGATCTCTATATTTCTAATTAACCATTCATGGTTTTTCGATGATGTTGTTATTCCATGGCGCCCACATGTAGATGCAGTCATTGAGGGAGAGGTGATCGTGAAATTTTAAAATGGAAAAATATAATGAAAAAATAATTGGAAACCCTTTGAAATAAGGTATTCATGGATTTACTATTCTTTTACATACAATATTAGAGTTATAATGTTTTATCCAGTGGATCAAAACAGAATTGACATAATAAATACATAATACAGATTAAAAGAATTTGTAGAAGTTATTAGCAGTATTTTCGAAATACAATTTTCTAGAAAGTGTGATATCGAAACATTTCTTGTTTATCATGTTATATTTAATAGAAATCTGTAAGGAACTTATATCCATAATTAATAATAACTTAATTGGCCAATTATAAAGAGGCATGTTTAAGAAATATTGTAGTTATTGTCATGTTTTGAGGATAATAAAATCGATATAGTTATGCATGATTAAATGTATCGATAAATTAAATAGAGAATAATAAACCAATTTTGATATAGAGATAATGACTTGAAGGGTTATATTTTTCACTCTTTCTTATAAATTCTATGATCCCTATGCTTTGGAGCTATGAGTGTTCATTCTGTGTGAAGGCTGAATGGCTAGTGTAGGTCCAAGAGTCTAGTTTCTATATTGTTTATTTCCTGCTGCTTGTATTGTGATATGAGACTAGGATGGATGAGACAAGAGATCTATTGTGGTATGTGGGGTTAGGGATGCCTTTTTTATGGTAGAAGTTGATTCCTAGAGTGGCGATATCCATATGTTTATGCATATGCGTATTAGGGAGTACACCAGGGATGACCGAGCTGGTTGACGTAAGGATTAATGTTGATATGAATGTTGGATTCATATTGACTATTTTTCTTGTTTATCTTCTTAATTTACCCACTACATGAAAGAGAGGGGTTTTCATACCCTACTTTTAATAGAGGTGAAGATGTTTGGGGTATACCACATGCTTTCTATGATTATTATCATGTGGATGGATGGTTCTACCCTCCTTCTATTGGAGGAAAAAACTCGACAGATAGAGCATATACTCACCCTATTGAGCCCGGGGTGTTTTGTAGCTTAAAATATTATCATAAATTCATGTAATTATAGAATAGTGATAATGATGTTATTTAATGATTGAAATAAATGATTTTTAACCCATGGGGTTAGATTTTGATGGGATGCAATGATGATCTTATACTTCTCAGGAACCGAGGACTTGGATTGGTTATGAATGGAGGGCATGGAACTCTATTGTGATTCTTATTAAAAGTGATGTGGAAATTATTTATTGTTAATTAATGTAAAAATAAATAATTAACAAAATGTATAATTGATGAAAATTGATAATGTTCATTATTATAGGTCTTTAAATGATTGTGTGCTTATAGGATATATAGTCTTAGTAGTAGTAGTCAGGGGTCAAAGAGACACGAGGTGAAGTTGAGTCTAATACTAGGTTATTCCCACTGTGTGGTTGTAAACTATATTATATTCTATAATTTTTCTGTTTTTTATGCTACCCTACACTGTTTGTTAGGGAAACTAACACCCAAAAGATTCTTATCCATGGGAGGTGTATTCCCCGACATAACGATGTGAGGTTGGATGGATGACTACCCCATTTGGCCCCACATCATTTTCTTAGTAATTACTTATGCATGAAGGCAAGTTAGTTAGTTTCCCCATATTTGTGTGTAGAGGGACGTAATGGATTGCGGTTTTTAACACACATATATTTTGGGTATAGTTTCTTATGGACTTCTATAGGTGTAACTTGTATAGGCTGTAATGGCTTGAAGATCCTTACTCATTGTATTGGATGTTATGGGTTGAGGTATATTACAAGATGTATGATACATGTTGTGAAAGTTGTGTTGGTTTCTAGAAACTACCAGGATACATTGAATATGTGTTGGGTGAGTTACATGAGGTGCATATTCAGGTGCTACACCCAGGTATTGGCGGGAAAGCCTTTTTTGAGAGAGATGATTAGGAGATGCGATGTTTGGGAAAAGGGGATAACCATTGTGAATGTTATAGTGTGTAACTCTTGATATTCCTTCATATATTATATATTCTTCTATAAAATAATTGGTAAATTTTTCTATTCTGAGGATTCAAACATAGTATACCTATTTAGGTGATGAGTTAGTTTCACTTATTGTTCATTCTGGTTTAGTAGGTTTCATTTACATTTTCATGAGAGGCTCCATGGAGGATCCAATTGATTATAATATTATACTCACCCTATTTTTTAAAAATTATTTGATCATGTTACATGGAGCTGGTTAGAGATCAGACTAGTTACAAGTTTTTTGGGGTTTTTAGGAGATTTTTAGTCCTTGTGGTCTTTGTTTTTTTGCATTCCTTTGGTACTTGCATTTTTTCCATTTATATTTAGTGGTCCGTGCATGAAATTACATATGTCTACATGGGATTACTTTTATGTTGTAGTATGAGCTTGTGTTGTTGGATGAAAATCTTATATCTCTCTTTTGTATGTGTCCAATTAGAGGGTAATGCCTCCCATATGTGTGTTTGTTATACCATTAGTGCTAGTCACTAACCCATGCCCTGCTGGAGGTGGGACTTGGGGGTCATTATCTATTTTCTCACATTTCTGGCCCAATAAGAGTTGAATTTTGGGGGAGGGGGAGTGATAATGATAATGTATAAAATTGGTTTACTTAGTGTTTAAAAAAATCATATAAGGTTTAATAATTATCTAAATTTATCCAAATAGAAATATTATTGAAAAATTAAGAATATACCCCCTATAAAATTCAATAAGGAGTGATTTTTACGATATCAGGATGAGAAAATCATGGGTGTCACTTTATCATGTCATAATTTTCATGTGTGTCCCCTCCACCACTTAAAAGGCCACACACTCTCCTCCTCTCCCCACACATCAAAAAAAATTTATTTTCATCTAGTAGCAACAAAAAAAACATTATAAAATTCTTAAAAATCCCATATATCTTCTATTCATTAGTAATCCCTCTTATGATATTTTTATTTATAATTTTAAAGTGTATCTCCTAAGAAGATGAAAAATTCTTAAAAGTGGGTATTTGTTTTATTTATTTTTCCACCACAATAAAAATATATTAAAATATGATAATATTATAACTCTATTATCTCTTATATAAAATTATATTCCTATATTAATTTTATAACCCATATCTATCTCAACATCTATAAAATGGGAAACAAAACCATTGATAATATGTACGGTGGACTACCGCCTCGTGACCAAATGTATTTTATTTTCCATCTCATAATTTCATTTTGGGATATTAATTTTGATTAAACAAATTTATATTATATATATTTCATTATTATACTTTTGGAACTATTATATTACATATAAATTCTAAATTTGGACTTCTTGGTGAACAAGATAACATCACATGTGAATGAGGGACTACTGCCACGTGATGTGATATGATTCATTTTTTATTAATATTTAAATGAAATTTAGTGTGGATAAATTTGATGAATATATGAGATATTTATGACATAAACATACTTCCATAAATAAAAAATCATATCTATCTACCAACCATATAACATGATTGAAAACAATAAGGTCTCTCGTTCGTATGTGTGGACTACCGCCACCACATACTGATGTGTACTATTTTTCATTTTATTTTTACCTGAGTGGTAATAATAATTTTTTTCATTAATATGATATTTATATATGAAATACTAATTTTTCTCCCATGTTGAAATAAAATTTATTTTCTTTTTTTCCATGAATTTTGAAAAATGGGAACATCGTTCCTATATATGTATGGACTACGGACTCCATGAATAGTGTTATCCAATTTCTGTCTCTAATAGTAATAGAATATTATAAATTTATATGTAATAATATATATTATATTTATATAATGTTTAAAAATATTTAAATTATTTAAACTTGATCCAATGAAAAGGAAAAAAATTACCAAACTAAAACTGACATTATGAATGAAGCAATTATCAACCGAAATAATGATTTTAACAATGAAGTGTCAATAAAAGGTCGATAAAATACTCTATGAAAATAATATATGATATGATATATATGAATATAATTCCTTAAATGTTTTATAATAAACCTCTCTATATTTTAAATGATGTTAGGAAAAATGAAAAGGATGTTACACCTAAGGTAAGGGTTTCTCATCTCAATTTTACTTCTAAGAGACATTCATCATTTTTGACACATATTTATTTGTGTGGTGTATATAATTTCCCTTTTGATAGTTTAAATCATGAACAAATTTCACTTCATGGTATTTAATGTTTCATTTTATTATATTTCTTTAAGGAGGATTAGAATTAAACAGGTACACATGTGGTAATGGTCTATTTCACAATGTTATCATTATTCAGGATTGATTTTCTCTAAGTATTCCTTATAGGAATAATAATACATTTATATCTCCAACTCAATATATATTACTATAATATATTTATTAAATAATATTTTCATATAATAGTACCATTTTTTCAATACATTGGTACATAAAATGGTTATTAATCTTTTTAACGAAAATATGACTTTATTTATCTATTCTGTTGAAAATCAATTTTTTATCAAAATCTATGTTATCATAAAAGACATCCAAAAAATTTATCAAACATTTCAAAATGACTATTAATTTAATCTTTACCCTGTTTATTTTCTTATGTCAAGGAATCTTCATGTCATTTTCAAAACAATGCATGTTTTGATTCTACAAAAAAATATAAACAAATAATTTTTAAAAAATGTACAGAATAAAACAAATTGATAAACCCATAAACACTAACTATTTTGAAATATTAACTTATTGTTTACTATATAATTTCTACATAAAATAATTTTCAAACCATTCTCGGATCATTTTGTTTTATATATTGATTTTAAAGGATAAAACATTATTTACCTCAAGAATGATTTTAATGAGATTTTAGGATATTTAAAATCATCTATGACATCAACCCCTTATTTTATTTATGATCAAATAGGTATATAATGTATCTATATCAGCCATATTATTTTGTTTTAAGATATAATATTAGTTTTTATAAAGAAATTAAATTTTATTACCATTAACCTTATTATTCTAGATTTTTTATGATTATATTGTTTTAATTGAGGTATGAATTAACATTTTATAAGTTAGTTTTTCGATATTAATTTTTATGTTTATTATTATTATCTAATTTCATATGATGAATTCATTGGACTTGGTAAGTGATCATTGGGTCCCAGTTATTAATATAACCTAATTGCATCGACATGTTTTAGGAGAAAACAATGTTTTCCAAATTAGATGGTATTAAACCAACAAATTTTAAATATATTTAAAAAGGACTTGAATGTATATTTTAGATGTTTGATATTATTAGTTCCCTATTAATGAGGTTAGTAATGTATGTACATTTGATTATCCATGTAATTGGAATATCTATGGATATGTTTCAAGATTCTATTATTATTTATACTTCATTATATGTTCGTCATTTATTACTACCATATTATATTCATATTATTGTTTAAATACCATGAATTCTAGTTATTTACCATTACATACTGGTTATTATTATTCAGTCATTATTTAATCCCCAATAAGAATGCACAAATTAAATATACGATCTCAGCATTTTAATCTATTTCAATTTTCTTACTATTAGATCATGTATTTTGTAACTAATATAAAAGGATGCACTATGATAAATAGTGTAATTCACACTAAAATCACATTTTGTATTATATTTTTTTATTTTTAATGTGAATTTCATGTTTTATCTCTTTTTCCAAGTCTACTAAACTATTTAGTCCTTTAGGATGCAGTATCGCTTATCTTATAATAATGTAATAATATAAACAGCATCTCTCAGATATTAGAGATGTGTTAAATAAATAAAATGATAATTTCAATATTTATATAGGCTAATTTTTTTGTTTTCGTATGAAAAAGACAAATATATAGTTATTAGTATAAAATATGTATTCATTATATGATTATTATTTTTTATTTTAATTTATTTTGGAAAAACTATCTATTTGGGAATGTTTTTAAAATATCATAAATTCATTTTGATTAGTAACAATCCAAAAAATTTAATTGTAATGGAAATTATATTTTATATTCAAAAAATAATATTTTAATACCTTGAATTCCATTTTCAAGAAAACCAGTTTTTCATCACAATTTTTATGTTTACATTTAAATTAATTTTTAACCCTAATAGACATTTGTGAAGAAAAACATAAATACATATATGGAATCACCATTTTTGAAATTTAGTAATGATGACTCCTTTTATTGTATTCGTCATGAATGTTAGATTCTGTATAAAAGTTTGTTATCAAGGTAACATTTTAAAAGTGTTCAAAGTGGTAAAAATAAAATAATTACGGTTAAAATTACCAAAGAAATTTAAACTATATTTTATTTCCACATTTATACCCTATATCATCATATATTCAATGTTGAATCATTTTATAGAAATTTTTCATGAATAAGGAATGAATATATTTTAATTATTTGATGTATTCTGGTTGTGTTCTCCACCCTATTATAAAATGGCACCATGTATCCTCTCTTAAAAAAATTTAATGTCCCTATTATCTTAAATAACCCATTCTCAAATAAATTTCTAACATCCCCCCATCGTTAAGTCATTGGTGTGATCATAACAATATTCTATGTAATAGTTAGGTATAAACCTATGGAGAATGTCCGATGAAGTGGTATAATTCATAACTAAAAAGATTCAATGTTGTTTGTTTTTCAACATTATTTTAAAAAACTGAATTTATATATAACTAATGAATAATGTATCAAAAAAATTTGATGTCATTATTATATTATAATAACCTTTTACACCACATTTCCATTAAATTAGAAGTGAATGTTTCACTTGTATTCACTTTTGGTCTACAACCTCTACATTGAGATACATTTCAATTTCTAACACCATTACAAATGTTTGGTTACTATAATAAATTTAATGTTTAAATTTTTTAATAATGAAATAATTTTTATTATATAATGACAATATTCAATCAATCTTATTTACATCCAATCCCTTACAAAATAAAAACATTTCTCATGCATATGTGTGAACTCCCACATTCTTATGGCGATGCAATTAAATTTTATTTTACATTGCACATGGAATGTAATAAGTATATATTAATATTATATTTATTATATTTATGATATAATAATGGTTTTTGGAAGGTCATTTAAAATTTAACGTTCTTTTTTCCATCCATCAAGAAGTATAAACATTACTAGTGTGTATATACTAACTAGAAATCCAATGAATTGATGTAAAACTTGTTTTTATTACCAATTTATATTAATGGAAATATAATTGAATATAATGATAAAATATAATAATAAATTAATGAATATAATTCATATATTTTATAACCATGATCATGAAACAAGTAATAATAATATTCATCCAAAACATACATTAGAAACAAATCTATTGACATGTGAGAATGATTATTTTAATATAAAATTTTTAATAAATAGTTTTTTAAATTTTATAAGGGGATAATATATTAAATAAAAATAATGAATATGGGTTTTTAATTAAAATATTATAATTTATAATTTATGATAAATAATTTTAGAAAACATAAAAAATCATTTCATATTTATATTTATGGTTTCTTGAATCTTATTTATTCATGAGTCATAATCCATATTCAATACTTATATCTTTTAATTCATGTAAATACATTCTGTGAATAATTTTTTTTATTAATATCATACATATTATTTTTTGCAGGTCCACTCAATGGTCCCTATTTCATGAATCTTTTATTGGAATATTACTAAAACAATAATCCTTTATATTTCAATCTCATTAAACTTCTGGGTTATAGTTTCTAAATTTATGTAGTGGTAAATCTTAGGAATCATTTTTTTTAAACTGTATATTTATTCATTTTCTAAATCTATTCATTTAATTTAATTTATTATTTAAATTTTCACCCATTGGTGTATGAAATAATCAATAAAATCAATTTAACTTAAATAATAACTTATTTTACCTTTGTTCAAAATATGTTTTCTTCCATGTATACACCCTTCTATCAAATTTATAAAAAATTTAAACAATAATTTTTTTTAAAATGTTCATATTCATTAACATATAATTTATATAAAATTTTTTAATAAGATTTTTTTATAATTATTTGGGACATGAATTTTTTGAATTTTTTAAAAAGATTTAAGGGAATTATTTACTTTAAAATACAAGATCTAAATAATGTTTCCCACCATCATAAACATTATTCTTTTTTTTGAGTTAATTACAATTTTCATTGTTACTTTTCAATGAATAATTTTTTTCTATATTCTAAATATTTTCTGTTGAAATGATACAGATGGAAAATTATATATTTTTACGCTTCTATTGAAATGTTATAATGCTCACTTAAAGGAATTTTTAATCATTAAAATTATTCATTAATGTTTTTAATGATTTACTATGGATAAGATATAATGAAATAATACTTATACTTTTTCTGTGTTATTTACTATTTAGATGATTAGATCTTTATAAATCACATTTATTTTACCCGTGTTATAATATGATGATATGAAGAATGTTTTTTCATCTTCTCGAAAACATATATATGGATTTTCATTATGTGATATATATGGTTATATTTAGATTTCCAAAAAATTACATGAATATGTCATTATATATAGTTTGATAATTATTGGAAATGGGTTTATGTTCTCGAACCAATACTGTAAAAAAACTAGATATCCATGGTCCACTATGATACCAGAAAAAAGATTCCATTCAAGATCTACTGTGATATGATGTTCATGATAGTTTAGAATGTCATGTGATTCTGTTTAGATTACCAAGATTGTTCTATTATCTTATGAAATTTTGACAAGATTTTAATTTTAATGTATGGATCATTATTTATTTTATTTTTCATTCCCAATCACATATCATTTTAATTTTTTTATGTTTGATCCCATGTTTATGATCAATCAATTGTTAGGTATGATATTATTTTGAAAATCACATGTTTTCATACCCTTATCCTCTTGATATTATAACATATATTCATAAATATACATCATTCTTGTTTACCAATAATGATCATTTTGGATCCTCCCATCTTATGATATAAATATACCCATATTATGATAAATAGTATAAAGAATAATGTGTCTTTAAGGGTACTAAATATAATGAAATACATACCATATGAAGAATATTTTAATTAAATAATATTTTCATATATAACATTTTCATGTAAAATACAACATTAATGTTATAATGAATGTTTATTTGGAATGATTATTTTTTAATGAAAAATATGTAATATCATTTTATATTATTTTGGGGTCACAAAAAAGGCCCATGGAGGTTATTCCATGAGTATTTTTTGTACTAATTGATTTCACAATAATTACCTTAGTCATAATATAATACATTACCAAGAGTACCGCGGTATACTTACAAGAAAAAAATTTGTCATAATTATTTGACCTTGGATAATGTATCCCCTAGAGTGTAGTGTTTGGTCAAATCATGAGGACATTAACATTGTGGTTTGGGTGATGGGAAATTTAAATTCTTCTACAAAGTTACATTTCCCCATGATCTGATTATCAGTTTTTTATGAAAATTCATGTGGTGTTGAATTACTTAATCATGAATCAATAAAATTAAAATGATAGATTGGGGTATACTGAGTGTTTTTATAGGGATCAATTTTTTGTTATTACAATTTGGTTCACACCACAATGAATCCACAATGGTCATTCATTTCATTTTTACCCAGGGAGAACACCATAATAGACCCCAATTTGGGTTTTTAAACTATTGAAAACATATATTTTATGGTTTTTCAACTACCATCTTTATATGTGTGGGATAATATTTCATGTAATGTTATCCAAACATCTAATAATTTTTTTTCCCATTCAGATTCTTCTTCATATAAATTTTAAATTTTTATTCTTTATATTAATTTTTTAAATAAATGATTTAGGTGATCTGTACCACTCTAAATTTTGTCTTCACATTCGAAAAATTTCAGTTGTTCCTAAATAGGGTTTAAAAGATGAATCTATAAATGATTGCATGAATAGTACCAATAAAACATACATTCATTTTGTAGTTGAATGATTATTCTGGGGGTTGTAAGATATATCTAGTTTCTCACCATCTCAAAATAAGATTTCTAGAAACATGGATCCATCCATTTGGATGTCATTGTTAAGGATTTTGGTTTTATTGATGAATTTGGCACTCAGAGTATGGTGCTTCTTGCTAAGTCTTAATATAATCATTTATAATATTGGTGATGTAGGATTTCATATAGTAACAATTTTTTTGTAAGTTTTCCCTTTATTATAGTTCCAAATCCAATGAATTGACGTCAATGTTATGTGTGTTACTTATATTTCACGATTGATATTTTTATGAATGGGCATGTGTGTCCAAAATTGAGGTATCTGATACTATTGAGCCTTCCTTATGTAAAATGGTTTTGTTACACATTTTTTAGTCATTAATGAGATTCATTAAAAATATATTGACATGGGTATAGTCTCTATTGATGTAGAAGTCACCCTGATGGGGTTCTGTTTTATGAAATTAATTTCCACTAACATGGGATTATGCCCTGTTGGATATAGTTTTGTATTCCATGATCTCTACCCTATTGGCGTTGGAATGTTTCTATTGGTGATTTAGAATTTTTGGGAAATTCCCTAGAAATTTTATAAGGATGATTAGACTACTTTTATTAGAGGAAAATAATTCAAATTTAGGACTAATGATATATAATGAGACATTAGGATTCAGGTAACTATGAGATTTGTTTGGTATGGGGAGATAGAGTGTGTAAATTCACTCTATTAAATTGATTATTTTTTGAAATATATATGGTTTAATATGCGCATGGTCGTCCATAAGCATAGAGATCCTATGGATGGGAGGATATATTGGTATATAGCCTTGGAAAACTAACAATAATCCCTAAGAGGATTAACATTGATCCATCACGTGTTTCCATTATATAGAAACTAGTAGGTGTATTATGTTTCCTAATCATGGGTTCAATTCATGGTATGTTTTCAAAGAGAACCTAGTTAATATAGTGGAACACATGTGGGTATTGTTTGATTCTACTAATGTGAATATAATGATGGTAGTGGATGGAATGTGTTTCTATAAGACCCTAAGAGGTAGTTTATTGTCTATGAGGTACATATTGTTTATAACGCTAGTCATAACACAAGGGATGATCTATAGGTCTAACTTGACCTATGATCCAAGTATCATTGTGTATGTCAACATAACACTGAGAGATACACTCAGATATGGTGAAAAATTATTTCTACACTATGAGATATGTTATCCATATGTTATTTATTTTATAAATTTAATAAATTTTGAATAAATATATATTCATATGTTACCCTCAGTAATATATTGTTAGTATAAATTTTGGAAATAGATGTTATATGATATTTTACCCCGAGTGATAGGTTGGTGGTACGAAATGTAGAATGATATTAACTAATATCCCCTAAAGGAATCGATAATTCCAAGGGGGGTAACTAATATATTAATATATATAAAACATGAAGTATATATTATTAGATAAACAATTATGTAGTATAAGATTTTAGATCCATACGGTAGATCCCCCAAAGAATGGATTGTGAAAAAAACATTATTTTAAACATAAATATTATAATTATAACTTAATAATGAAAAGTAAATATATAAACTATAAAGAATTAGGTTTTTAATGAATACGAGATAATAAATTAAAAAAAAGTACCTCAAAAATAATATGTAATCATGTAATATTGATCATTTTGATTAATTAATTAATCATTCTATAATTGAAATTAGGTATATTCATTTAAAATATGTATGGTAATTACTCAATCACTCACATAAATTAAATATTTATATTGGTCATTTACTTGAGTATATTCATTGAAGAGTTAAAATGAAAAAAATTATTAAACAAATAGTTCAACCAACCCAATGGTCATCCACACGATGTATCCTTAGTGATTTCAATATAAAAATAAAACATTATTAATATGAAATGTTCATTAGTTGAGAAATATTGGGATGATAAATGGATTGAAGATCCCAAACATTTATTGATACAAAAAATAATACATACATTCATACAATTCCCAAAAAAACGAGATAATGTGAAAAGAAATCACATAGAACATTCATAAGTCATTAAGAAATGGATTTTTAAATTTATGTCATCAAGATTAACTTCATTACTTATGTCTTCATGCCATAAAATATATTTGTCTACCTCTATTATTTGATCATCACAATCTATCCCCTAATAAGTCATATGGAGGGAATTCTTTTGTATTAATGGTTTGAATGTTCTAAGACACCATGATTCTTGTCCTCCAATATATTTTTTCTTTTTTTATCCTTTAAAACCCCATAAAGTCATGAAGTCATTCCATGAACAACTCATGACATGAATTTTTATTTCATAACCCGAATCCTTGTCCTCATTGATACTATTTTTAAAATAAGAGCTATATTTTCTCCTCAAATAAAATAAATAAAAAATTAATATCATGATAAATAATTATCAATTCAATTTATAAAAAATCATTTATATTTAATTAAATAAGTATTCATAAAATTTTTCTATCAAATATTCCCACACATAATCTCTTTCTTGTATATAAGATTGAAATATAATCAAATTACAAAAGATTAATACTGTACGATAATTTAAATATAATGTTTAATAACATTAATTGATTACATGGGAAATAAAGTCTCAATAAAATCTCATAATTATTTCATACACTACTCAATTTAGAATGAAAACATGAAAAAAAAGTAGTTTTCTTTTCCTATTTTGACATAACATTGTCTACAGTTGAAACATAATGAGTTTGATGATGTAAGATGTCAGTTTGAAGTTGAAACCATTCGACAATGAAATTATATTTTATAAATTTTTACATGATTACATGAATATTTATTTGGTTGTTATTTATTGAGAAAATGTTTGTTTAATTCAATTAATGATACATTGTTCTTTTTTAAAAGTATAGGTTCTTGAATGTGAGAAATATTGAATGTAAATTAATTGTATATGATTTTTGTCAGAGGCGAGATTGAGAATGAACCATAACCTTTCTATCCCCAAAAATTATAACCAAACCTTTTCTTATGATAAATTATATTGATCAGTTAATTAGTTAATTTTTTCAATGCCATTTTTGAACACTATAATCATAAATTTAAAAATAATTTTGCAGAATTCATGTTTATTTTTAGATTAATTTGATTCATTACGTTTTATTCAGGTTATCAATATCCATGGAATGAAGATAAAATAAATATCCAAAGAATCATTATTCCATGTAGAAACCAAAAAATTAATGAAGTGAAGGAAATAAAATCAGAGGAACCACCTCCCTTCATATACATCACCAATATATATATATATATATATATATATGTAATAACCCATCATTATTTTCATTAGTATGATAGAGGTAGTGATTGAATAAATAAATTCTATGGAATAGTGCAAGAATATATAATTCTGAACTATGTTGAATAGAAACATCCACTTGGTGAATGAATTCATTTGATCACACCCATTGCCTTATATTTATAGTCATAGAAGGCAATATGAGATTCAAAAATTTTATTAAGTGATCCTTTAAAAAAGTAAAGTCAACTATATAGTACATGACTCATTTAGGTGTGATTCCTTGTCAATATGGATACAGATTTGATACTTTCTACAACTATATGAGGTTTTTATTACATGATTTGAGAAGTCGCGGTTTGAAAAAGCGAGTAATTAACCCATTAATTTTTCATCACATACTCACTCATGGAATGTAGTAGTGTATAATAAGGCATGAAAATCATAATGATTCACAGTATGAATTGGGTGTCAGGTAGTAAAATTTCATGTTCTTCTCTTGTATGTTATGTTTTCTCCCACAACCTCTTCATTGTTCCAAAAAATCATTCCATAAATATTACACAATGTAAATTTTAATTTCATGATGTGAACCATGAATATAATACATTAAATTTATATTATTTATGTTCCATTTTTCATAGAGAATAAAAATATATGTAATAAAAAATATATCATAAATTATCTATTTATTGAAAAATTCATCATACATTATAAATAAATATTTATTCATGAAATGTTCTTGTGAAATCCATCCTACAAATAAACTCATTATTGTTATAAATAATACAACATCCAAATATTAACATACATATATTCTATTTCAGAATATAAATATGAATTTTAATAAAATCAAAATTATTATATTTGGAATTCAATTTAATGAATCACATAATTTTATTTCACCTACTCTAAATTTTTTAAATAAATCAAGTCAAAATTATATTTTACTTGTATAATTTTGACTCGTCCTACCATCATCATAAACTCATTATTATATTTCAATTCATTTTCCATGTGCATGACACTTTCAATTTATCCCACATCGAAATGCATTAATTCATCACCATGATAATAATTTATATGTAATTCAACGCATACCTCGAATTATTATCAATACTATTGTGTTTTCGTACCTCAACATTCTCAACCCCATAGAGAAAAATTAAAATATATGGTATTAACTATTAGGATAAAATGAATCTAAGGTTATTGGATAGGCATGTAAATGATGTAAAACAATTTCAATCTCAAATGGGAGGATTTCCATTAACGTACATTTCTTTATAATTAAAAAATTCGTAGAGAAACACTCTCCCTTTAATGTGAAACAACACTTTTTCCAAAACATTGAGTAGGGTAATGAGGTAAGGAAGTATAATACATTATACACTCTCATGAATTATTATTTTAATATTTTTTTGTTTTTCATTTTCTAAATAATTTTAAATTATGATTTAGGGCTAGTTTTACATCATTCTCCCTACCCAAAATGAATGAAATCATTTGTCTTGTAAATATTTATTAATTGTCCCCCTAAAACAAATACCATATTTATTTATATTATTTTTGAATAATCTGATAATAAAAAAATAATGTGATTGGATAATCATTAACCATTTTACAAAAATATCTAATGAGAACACCCCACACAAATATACTTCAGTATGCACATCCCTTCACCCATGAAACCATACCCCATATATTCATTTAAAATATAATCCTTCAAAAATAGAGAATTATAGAAATCAATAAAATTCTCACATATATTAGTTATTCCTTAAAAAATTACTCATGTATTCTATGGTTCGAAATATGGATTATATCAATTATTGATCTTAGGAAAAGGGGTAACAAAAAATATCTCAATCATATTATAATTGTTTTTTTATAATCTTCGATTTTATAATATGTAATGAAGGTTCTAAAATAAGGAGTGAATGAGTTTTATAAAACAGTTTATCATAAATGAATGGGAAAAAATTGTCTTCAAATATGTCACAACCCAGCGTAGTGGGGCCCGAACTACGATTATACCAATCCCACCTATAAAAATCTAGGTAATAGGGACTTGTGCCGAGTAGGTATGTCACCTATATCAGGAATATTCCCAATGGGTTTGAATCCATGACTACCTTTGAACCATATCCTATAGTATATGTACTAGAGACCATATTTTGGTATGAATGTTAGACACAAGGTAAGAATATTCCTAATTTAAATGAATAAAAACACACACATCTCTAAGACCATAAATTTTTGAATTTTAAAAAACTAAAACTGATGGATAACAACAAATATAATCCGAAAATTTGAGTATGATTTTAATTTAATATATTTGATAAAGAGTATAAATACAATAAAAAAATTAAATACATAGAGGTTACAACATACTCGGATGGTGGGGAAAAAACCAAAAGAAAACAACATGAAAATAATTGCCTCTTTCTCAGTCAAGATATTGTCCACTAGCCCCGTTTCCTACCAAAACACTATAAAATAGGTTATTCAGTACATATGACATGACACGTGTGGGGAGAGTCCATGAAAACATGATTATAACAATAACTAGTAGGACACCAGAAAAAAAATACCAAGAATCATCAATAATAGTCTACTAATAATAAGGATATAAAAATAAATTAATAATCAAAACCAATGATATATATTAGATAGAACATGCATCATCAGTATATAAAAAAATAAAACTTCCAACAATGTTATTCATCTTAAAGTATTGTTTGTTCGGGGATAGTACACCACAAGAGAGATATTTTCATTAGAGAAAATCATCTAAGCGGTCTAGATCATAGGTCTAACTACTATAAATAGGGCTTATAATAGTGCTAAAAACTACCTTTAACAACGCTAAAAATCTCTGTTAGTCTCAACAAAGATAAAGGGGGGTCCACTTTATCAGCGCTAAAAATAGCGCTGATAAATGTGGACCTTTATCAGTGCAAAAAAACAAGCTGATAAAGGTGCTCCTTTATCAGCGTTTGCTTATCACAGATAAGGTAGTCTTTATCAGTTCTATTTTCATCGTTGATAAATGTATAATATATCAGCACTAAAAATAGAACTGATAAACACTACCTTTCTCAGCGCTATTTGGAGCGCTGATAAACACTACATTTATCAGCACTATTATGAGTGATGATATATTATCCATTTATCAGCGCTTAACTAGTGCTGATAAAGGCCAAAGATCTTGTGCAAAACCAAAACCTGCACAGAACCTGCACAAAACCTACACATATGACAACACCTCCACACAGCATAAACAACACCCACACACAATGCACATAAGAACCAAAATTCTATATACATTTACTTGAAATCATGAATACAAAACAACAAACTGCTATATAAACTTCAAACTATGTTTGATTTGGTTACAATTAGAATTATCCAACAAACAGTTAAAACATTGATGTTTCATCATTTTTTCATCCATGATCCACTCTAAAAAATTGTTGTCCATGGCGGCGATTTCCGAACAAAGCATTCGAACTCAGGAAAAAGATTTCACCTATATAAGAAAAAAAATATTATGTTGGTAATGCAATAATGAAATAAATTAAACATTAATATGAAAGAAAACATTAATAAAATTTCAATTGATACCTGTTACAACATTTATTTTCACTAGTTCATAAGTCTAGGAGAGATGACTATAGAGTGAGAGTTCCTTCTCCATTGTGATGTGATGACCTAGGTAGGTAAATATTTGTGGGATGGTTTGGGATTGTGGGACTTTCATAGGGATTTCAGGCTATGATGAAACATTGGGGACCCAAGGACATTCCCAAGATATATGCGCTCATGTTAGTCTATATATGAATTTAAAAGCACTCATGAAACAAGACCATTATTTACCTAGATTGCTAGAAAACTAAAGGGATGACTATATAGTAGAAGAGGACACACTCTAGTTATACCTCGACGATGGTTTTGTCTTTATTTTAGCTAATATTGGGGTATGTATATCCCATTAGATTTAGAAACATATTCTATTCCAAAAGAGATTGTATAAAAATAGTGGTGGATACTAGGGGAGATGTCCTAAAAAATAAATGAACTAATGAATGCCTATAAAAGATTGCAGAGAGAAAGAATCACCATGACTCTTACCCAATCATTTCAGTACTCAGATTGGTGGGTAGGGAAAGACCTACCTAGCCAGATACCTAGATAATAGAAAGGGAAACACTTAGCATGCACACAGGATTCACTTCACTCTATTCCTGACTAGCGGCATGAGAGGGAGGACTTGGGGAGCTCAGTTTAGATCAGAAGGGAAATACCTCTTCTAGTAAAAAAATAGTTGTGGACTAAGATATAATGCTCATACTTATATTGATATTTCCCTCTGGAAGAGAATTTTTCTTATAAATATACTCGATTGGGATACCCAGCTATAAAATGACTCCATTTATACCTTTTGTAAGTCCAAAGCATTATAGAAGGAAGATTTCATTCAACACCAAATTGTAGACCAACCATAGGAGGTTCTGAAGGAGAGAATCATCTCTAATAATCTTACAGGATGTAAAAACTACCTATCCTAATGAGGATATAAAAAATTATATTTTCAATGTGTAATAAAGAACTTCATAAACTATTAAAGAGAAGACGACCAGAAGGAGGATGATACATTGCTATTGTTGATCTCTTCTAGGTAGAAAAATACACTTGGTTGGGCCTATATCAGAAGTAAAGTGTTGCTAAATCTATCTGTCACAAGGGTCCTCCCTCACTCTAACTAGAATCAAGAAGTAAATTATTCCCCATTCAGGCTCCCTAGAGGGATCCCTTCGCTCAATGTGTAATTAAAAAAATTATTATCGTATAATAACCAATGAAAGCATCTTTTTCCCTTTAAATGGAAAGAAATCAGACTCAAAAAGTAAAAAAGGATCCGTCTGATGCTCATAATATTCCAGTTTTGATGGAAGGCTACAACTCAACAGGACCAAATACTATGTTCTTTCTTTCGTCCAATGGATCCTGCTTACTCGTAGGAATATGATTGATCTCCCAGTTATCCAGACTTTCTCCTAGAATTACAGGTTTAATGGTGTGGCCTTATGACATACTAAGGAGTTTCCGGATCATAGCAACTTATTCTTCTTGGGAAAACACCCATTGTAGTACTTCTTCTTGTACTTCATCATAATAAAATTCTTCTCTCAGGTCCAGGGGAATGGTTATCAAATTTGATACCTAAATGGTTCCTTCGGGCTCTGGTGTTAACGTTTCGTGTTGGAGGATACAACCAGGCATAGGGGAATTAATAGAAATGGGAGGTATATATCCCAAATTTGTCATGGTATGTTCTTTTCCCTCCTATTTTATTAGCTTATTCTTTTGGTCTGTACGTTTCCTGTCATCTTTGTTTGGATCATACCCCGGAAGAAGGGGATAAAGGGGCCACTCTATAAATAATCCCTTGTTTGATCTCCATCCTCACATTACATCAACAGGTGCCATGGGAACTAAGGTTTTTAATGTTCTTTCTTTCTATTGTGTATATCTACGCAGAAAAGCCCAATGTAAGTATGATGTGACATGGGTATCCCTTTTAGGAGATCATCTCCCATGGGATAAAAATCCCTGATATATTTAGGATGTGAAACACCTTGATCATAATAAAATATTTATGATGGTTCAAACTTATTACTTAAAGGGATAAAAGACCTGGCTGATATATCCATACCTCTAGCCCCCCCCCCAGTCTCAGGTATAATTGGAGTCACCTCCCCCTCACTGTGTTCCTCAAAGAGATCCCCTTCACCAACCAACACCGGCCCTTCCAAGGCATTCACACTGCCAAAAATTTCCACAGTTCTCGGGCCATCCTCGACCAACTCTCTACTAACCTCCTCTCTCTAATCTTCCACCACTGTAGTTTGAGCCTCCCTTCCACTTACTTCTAGTATTTCTTCCTTTAGAACAGGTACCACCCTCACACACTGGGCTACAAACCGTGTGTTTATCCTTGTACAAAATGTGTAGTAAGGTTTTCTCTAGATTCTCAAATACTATCTCTGCATGTTGAATCTGATCCCTCTACTTTAATTTGAAAAATATTTATATTTAGGCCCTATATCTAACTGAGAATTTTTTATATAGGCCATATTTGTTGTTTCCATCCATCTTTTGTTGGAAAATGGATTTTTTTGATCATCGATGGTTTCATCGTTCACCCCATACGCACTGCACACCATAATTCCTTACATAAATATTGATTTGTTCAATGATCAATAATATGAATCTGGGGATAGAAAAAATTGAGTAATAAATTATGATTTTAATACATCGGAGCATTATCAATCCACAATTGGTACATATCCATAGAATGGATCGATCTGCTCAAACTATTTAATCAACAAGGGTGTGAACATAAAATTTAAGATTCCTACTCGAATATTGGATCATTTTTCATCGAAAATCATGCTATCTAATGATTGAAGGAAGTAATTGTGTCTACAGTATCTCGATGTACTCTAATATGTCATTTCTTCAACATCCAATGTTATTCACCAAAGAAGTTTAGAGGATAATCAATGATCATATATAGATAAAATAAGTTGTATAAATTCACCTTCATCTGATTTATGTAAAATATTCCATCATACATGACACCTATTCGTCTCTAAACACATCTATACCATCTTCTGAATATGATTTTTTGCGACAGGAATGGTAGTGCTGAACAAATATAAATACACAAAGGATTACTAAATATTTTAAATGAACTCCTAATTATTTTTGAAAATACCTCACAAGGGATGCTAGTTTGTTGATGAATTATGATCTATTTCATAAATTTTCAAACATAATAACCACATTCCTTTCTATTTGTTTGTTTTTGGCACTATAGAAATATTGACAACATTAAGTAATTTGTTTTGATATGTGTTTGGATAGTGCAATGTTATTATATATACTAAGATACTATTCCAATTGTAGATCTTATAGGCGTTCTTATCCTTAGTCCCTGGATTCATTCCATGCATTAGACAATATTGATGCGACACCCTATAATAATAGAATCCTCATTAAAAGATAACATAAATTATGTAACTAGATGTTTAGATTTAAAATGTTGCATCTAGTGTATAACAAATTAACAAACGACATCAGGCATAGTCGGTTTTTTGGATATCTATGCATTAAATCAGGAAAATAAATCATTGGAGTATCCAAATTGTCTGCAATCCGAATCCAGTGGTTCCTAAAAATACAAAAAGTAATAAGTAAAGAATGAAATGAAAATATATTTGATATGATTAAATTATAGAGTTTTACCTGTGCATCGTTGGTATTAAAAAGAGTCTGTCATCTATAAATTTTTTTTCAAACAATTTGAGCAGGGATTACATTATTGCAGCCTCTTTATCAGAATCTATTTCATCTTCTCAAGAGGTGGTGTGAGGACTAATGAGTCCAAATTTTTGTTAATGTGGAAATCCCTTCAATTGTTTTTCATATATATGCCTGCGAAAAATATAAAATGTATTTATTAATAATTATCAAAGCATATCATCTTTTGTAAAATCAAATCATGAAAACATACCTCATGTATACATTTACAACCGAGGTTCCAAGCCATTCATACTTGAGGAGGTCATTTACATTCATAGCACTAATGAAATATGATAATTCCACTCTATATATATTTTTTTCAAAATCAACTATGTGAGTATTTCCATCTTTCTACTTTGTATCAACATGAGAATACAATGATATTAACAGCGGATATAGAACAGGCAGGGTGAAGGTGCTCCCAGTAGACTGTTTCAATCAGTTGGTTGATCCTTGAGATTGTTTTGAGCTGATATTTCGTTTCACCCCACACTTTTTCTCAATCTGTAATAACATTCATTTTTTCAGACCTTTTTTCATTAAATGTTAATGGTCCAACTTGAAAATTAGATTTGAAATGGATACCTTTTTGTCAACATGTTTTCTTACAAGAATTGTAGGACATGAAATGAATGTTCCAACAGCATGTTCAACGATATGAATGTCGTCATCATCATTTGGAAAAGCTAGCTCATCACTCGGATTACTAGCTACGTTAATTGACACTCTGAGATGATCTTTTGGAAGCTGTCTGTTGTGTAGCATGTCGTTCTGCTTATTGAACATCATAGCCCTCACGATAAGGTGATGGGTGGGAGTTGATAGATATAAATCACATTCATTTTCAACCTGTAGAATATTAGTACCGGAAATTTATCCATGTTTATGTGAATCACATTTCACAGAAGTAGTTATTAAAACATTGATTACCTTAGCTAAGTCAGTTTTTTAGGGGAATAGCTCGCCTCAATGATGATGGGGGTGGGGTGGGATAGTCACGAATGGGTTGTTGTTGAGTTTTTTCTTCTATTTTCATCTCACATCAATTTTTCTATCATCTCTCTCTGGTATTGTAATTCTTCTATAAAAATATGTATTTGTTCATGTAGATTTTCCATTTTTTTTATTTTGATCCTCCGCTTGTTTATGTTTTTGATAATATTTTCGAGGTGCACCACAAAACCCGCACTTCTAAGGTGGACATACTGTTCTGGATGCTTCAAGGCTCCTGAAAGTATGTCTGCATCTGGTGCGGCTGTTGATGATTCTTGTGACTATGTCATATAGAAAATATACATAAATAAATAGTTATTGAAATTTAATAGCGATTTAAAGCAAATCAAATTTATATTATGTCATACTTACACATGTTTCCACACTTTTTGTGTGTTTTCATCTATAAGTATCCCCTCTTTATTTACACGAGCCCCCATCCATAGCACATGGTGTGGGATGGTTATGGATTTCGATTTCAATTCATCAATCTACATATAAACAGGGAAACAAGGTTATAGTGTTGTTTTGTGTCACATACAAGTATTATGGTAGATTTAAAATACGTACCAATTTTTTCTCATGTGAAGCGTACACCATCCCTTCATTACGGTAAGGGAACAGTAGTTTTGTTGCACGTTTTTTATTTTCAGTACTCAGTTAATGTTTCATAAATAAAAAACTGTCAATCCAAGTGATGAATACAAGAAAATGTCAAACAACGTATTACCCCACACAATGCACTTGAAAAGTGTTCTCCCCATGACAGTTTCTAAATGCATCCCACGCTCCTTAGGATATCATGTGTGCGTAAAGAAGAGGTGGGTGCGGCTAGATTTTCCCTTTTGTGTCTTTATGATGATATTTTTTTAAAATTGTGCGGAAACCTCCATGAATCCTTCCTTCAACTCATAATACATATTCCTTGTGCGAGGCATCTACTATAAGTGCACTCTGCAATGGATTATTAAGGGTAAGTCAATGTTTTTGTATTTTATTTTATTTTAATAAATTAAAAAAAATGATATCATAATGTTAATGTAATTTATCTTCACATTAGTGTCTTTAGCCCAGTGAAAGCATGGTTCTGCGACTATACATCAATCGGCACGCGTTGCCGAGTGACGATTCCAATGTTGCTACTAAATATGGCTCTGTTGGGGTTAACATGTTGGCCTCGCTTATTCCATCCCACCTCAAATTTGATGCCTTTTTCTTTTGAATTTAGGATTTTGGATAACACTTTCAAACTACGATGCTCTTGTTTTTTTTTTTGCGCATTCAGAGTTTCATTTCTTACCATTTCCACAAAAGTATCATCAACATATTCCCATGAAGCACTAGCATCAGCACTGGGACCCGCAGCAATAGGTTAAGAAACCTGTTGTACCTCAGAACTAGGACCAGTAACAATAGGATGAGAAACCTATTTTAGCTCTACACTTAGAACACTAGAATCTGGTTGAGAAACATTTTGTTGCTATGTAGTGGGACCACCAGTAGCTGGTTGAGAAACCTGTTGTTGCTCTGCACTGGGACCACCAGATGCTGGTTGAGAGACCTTTTGTGCCTTGGTATTGGGAGCAACAGCAGCTGCAGATGTCATTATCTTCCGATTTGGTTTAATATTTAATTTATATTACATAAAAGCAGCAGCGAACAAATAATAACATAACGTAACACAATGTATATTACAATTAACAGATAACCTGATTATTGTACGCTCTCCTTTTTCTTTTAAGGATGAAGAGATTTGACTACTCTATCGACTTTGTAAATCCATTCATTATGGTGTCCCCGAAAAAAAACACCACCTACATTGGGAATACTAAGAAATGATTGTGAAGTCCCAATAAAAGGGTCAAACTCCACTGAACTTTCATCCAACCATTCATTTGTTTTGGTCGATTACAGAACAATTGACGAATTTAGGTTTGCGGGGTCGGGAATATAAAATATTTGTACTTCATGTGATGCCATTATAAATGGTTCATATTTCTCCCCCTCCATACTGAAATAAAATTTCACGAATCTTAATTCATCTATTTTAATATCACTCCTGTTATCAACCCACTTGCATTAAAAAATCGGCACATTAAATTTCATGTAATCCAACTCCCATATTCGTTTGATGATGTAAAAGTATGACATATTCACATAAATTGGATTTTTGTCCTTAGCACCGGAAATATTCATCGCCTCAGACATAAGTGTAACCCCACTATTCTGCTTGGTACAGTCTTCATCATGTTAATTAGTATAGAGTGTATAACCATTAACTGCATAAGCATTGTAAGATAATACATACACACTTGCTCCTCTGGCTAGCCATCGAAGTCATTCTGAAATTGAGCATGGATTTTCATCTAACTGCTCAAAAATATGGTCTTGAATCCATCCTATAAACTGTATATTATGTGTATCTGATAACAATTTTTCATCCCTAGACGGGTTCAAACACCTAAGAATTTTTTATGGGTTTGAACATATGGGTCAACATAGAAACTATTATGGAAAATGTAAAGGTGGGCCTGCTCCCGATCTGTAATATTGATTATGACAACCTCTCTTCTAGAGATTCCTTCACAATTAAGCCGGTCAGTGTGATAAGATTTCGGTAGGCCAACGATTTCCACACCAGACAGGTATTCAGTACAAAATTCAATGTCTTCCTCAATAATATATTTCTCTATAATACAACCTTCTGGATAACTTCGGTTTTTGACATACCCATTCAAAATTTTCATACACCGTTCAATGGGGTACATCCATCTATAATGTATAGGACTACATAGTCAAATCTATCACACCAAATGAACGATCAAATGAACCATCATATCAAAAAAAATTAGTTGGAGGAACATTTCCAATTCACATTACATGATGGAAATTTCTCTTTCTATAGTTGGAAATTTTTCCAGGTCTATAACATTGCTGCATATAGCTATGAGGAAGAAACAGAGCATTGTTAATGTATGGTAGAAATTCATGGAAAAATGCAACGTAAATCTATAGGAATCAGATCTTACATAAAAACATGGAAGTCATGTGATTTCAGAACCTTTAATTTTAAATCGCTCAATGACACGATCTTCTTGATATTTGATGAATACACCTCTAGAACCTTTACATAATTCATGAAGTTGAAAAACTGATATCTCTCCTTCCTGGAATGAGTGTAAGCAGTATGCGGAAGAAATGTTCATTTTTCTCCCTTTATTGGTGCCAACTCTTCTCATATTCCCATCTCAACCATGCCCAATCTTTCCTTAATTACATCATTTTTTTACTGGGTGCATTTAGAAACGTTCTAATGACACTATCAGATAATTTTTTTTCAACACACATAACATCATGTAAATTTCTGACATACAGACAATTCTAGTATGGTAATTCAAAAAACTAATCTCTTTTTCCAACTAGTATTCGTAAAGTTTTTCGAAGAAATATTACCAAAAGTAGTGTCAAATTCATTTACTTTTTCAAAAAATTGATCACCTGTTAGTTGAGATGGTGTTGTACATTCTTATGAACTTCCGTCGAATTATGTCATCCAAGATCGGTACTTATGTCGTCGGGGTAGAAATCAGTGATGTCTTAGAAACACAGTTTTCGATGAATGTTTCAACCGAATTGACTGTGTACAATGTTCGCAAATGGGACACCCTTGAGATCCATTAATGATATATCCTGACAAATTTCCATAAGCAGGAAAGTAATTAATGATCCCATAAAAAATGGATTTCAATGGGAAATATTCATTTTTGTAAGTATCATACAATGTAACACCTGAATACCACAATATTTTCAAATCCTCAATCAATGGGTCCAAATAAACATCAATATCATTACCTGGTTGTTTTGGTCCTATTATAAGCATAGATAACATGATGTATTTTCATTTCATGCATAACCACGGTGGTAAGTTATAGTTTACCAACATAACCGGTCATGTACTGTGACTGCTGTTTTGAAAACTAAAAGGATTCACCCCATCTGTATATAACGTCATATGAAGGTTTCTTGGCTCGTTCCCAAATTCAGGATACTCATGATCAATTCTCTTCTACTGAGGAGAGTCTGTCGGGTGACGTAGTTTCCCATATTTAATTCTTGTATATGCATTCCATTTCAATTGTCATGAAGTCTCAAAACATCGATATAGGTGACTAATCCATAGAATGATTGGAAAGTACCATACAACTTTCGTAGGACTACAATCGTCTTTCTTGTATCGAGAAGCACCACACTTTGTGTATTTTTTATGTAATTTTTGGTCCTTGCGAAACAATATAAAGTCATTTGGGCAGGCATGTATCCATTCATTGATCATACCCATAGATTGAAGCATTTGTTTTTCATCATATGTTTGGCTTGGGAGTTCATTATCTTTTATGAGCATGTCATTCAGGAGATCAAGTACTTCCATAAAACTGGCGTCACTCCACCCATTTCCTACTTTCAATTTATATAGCTTCAATACGGCTGAAAATGATGTATATTTAGTGCATCCAACATAAAATGGTGTATTTTCACAACTCTTTAACTTCTCAAAAAATTTCAGGAAATCACGAAGTTCATCTTCAACTGTCCTTGTCATTTCCTCAGTACAATCTTCATCATCATTCACATTAGTAATCACACACTCCATACAATCGGTTTCACTATTCACGCTTGTAATCATATCATATTATCTATAAGATGTCGTGTTATTTGAGACACTGCCTACATTCATTTTTCCCTGTGTTTATTCCAACATGTATAACATCGATCTATTACGTGACAGATCATGTTTTCTTAAAACTCCTCAGGACTAATTTTTCATGAATAACAAAAGCGTAAACACAAACAAAGGATTTGAGAAGGGTCACATGCATGATCTTCTACAAACTTGATAAACTCTTTCAGGCCATCTTGATACTCCTTTGTCAACTGATTGACATTCAACCATTCTTTATTCATATTCATCGTCTTTATGGTTTTGATCTCGAACATGACTAATATTATGTTTTTATTAATAAAGTAGAATTTTTTGTGTTTTATAAAAACCAATCATGGTACAAATGCCTATAAACTCACGTGAAATCCATATACATGGTCTGTCCAGTAGGGTGAACATCATTTATAGATGAGATACCTAATTTAATCTGACATATATCAAATTAATTCCATGTTAGTCTTACAAAGACTGAATGATGTCTTTAAAAATAAATGACATATAGATCAACTTGATCTAAAGGGATTTAATTTAGATACATACTGAGTCCCCTCACCAGCTATGTGTCACATTTTTGTTTAATACACGGTGTGTAGTCCTTACATGACCACTAGGGGTGTATAGTCTATACACATCATGTTTATATGGTATATATACATGGTGTGATTGAAGTAAAACACATGTCATATGGTTCTACCATTATTTCATGGGATGTAAATGGTTTCATGCTGATGTATATGTCTTAGAGATACATTGTGTGTGACCTAGGTTCGCCTGACATGTAACATTTTAACTGAGACTTATTCCAAGATTGAGTCAGAAGATTAGTCATGTGGTGTAAATTTTGGAGATAAATGTTATGTGGCATTAAAATATATATGAAATCCATGTATGGTAATGCATGTTCCATTTATCAAGACTACATACCATTTATTTTAAAGTGACTCATAGAGACCTCTAGAAGCAGATTTCTGGGATTCAGGGGAATTTCACTAGTAACAAAGTGGTGGTACCATTGATATGGGTAATGTTTGGATTGATATTCAATGGTGGAAGAACTACAACATGGGAAAAAATTTCATATCAATCATTCCAAAAACCGAATCACCATACAAAAACACAGTTGTGATCACAATCTCAACACCATACAAACCAAAAAATCACAAATTTAGATTTTAAAAAGCCTCACTTATTCAATTATTTTTGTTGATATAGGGGTTATCAAAGATGTTGTATCATCCTGGGGTGTTCATTAAAATGTCAAGTATACATAAATTACTAATTTTTATATTCCAATGTTCAACAAGAACTGACCAACAGTCAATTCATTTAGTGCACAAACAAGAACCACCAATGACCATGATTTTCAGTGGGGTGTTTAGCCTGTACATTTCACATTATAACCATCAATATCAAACAGTACTAACATGAGAAAAAGAGTAACCCAATGAATAAAAAGAGAAAACTCACCACAATGGTGTCGTTAAGAACGCGGCAAGGGTGCTTCATGGTAGAGGAGAGGCGCACAGTAGAGGAGATTTCCAACAGAAATGAAAACAAAAAATAGGGGAAACCCATGAGAATAAAATAATCTAAAACCGAGTACACCATTTACCACATCCCACAAACCCCAAGAACCCACTAAAACCGAAATCAACCCACACCATGGTTAAACACACCATAAGATAACAAGAAATTATAGAGCAGACCTTCGATAGAACGAGTTCAACAGACTTTTAAAATATAAAAGATGAACATAAAATGTGTAAGCCCAGACCTATAGGTCAACCATACTAGGTATAATCCCCAAGTTTATTCTATATAGTATAACCCAAATGATTAAACTCGGATCAATCCTCTCTTATCACACCTTTCATGACATGACCTATCCTAATGATGGTCATTATTAAGAACAACACAATCCCACCCTGATGATGGTTGTTATCCTTAGATGATGGAATGTCCCAACCAATTTTTTTGACATGATTAGATAACACATCACATTTGCATGGAATTCTCCCACCTCATCCTATATCTGATGGATTCATAACCCATGCATGTTCTACAGGTAATTAAATAGCATAAAAATAAACACTATATAAAGAAATAATATGGAATATCAAGAATAGTTCACAAGGGGATATAAACTAACAATTAGATCATATATAAAGAACGAGTTTCAAGGTCCACTCACACTCTTGAATGAAATAAAATAATGAAAGTGAATCAACCATAAACCATTAATCATGTAAACATCATATACAAGAAGATAATTATTAAGGAACTTATGACCACAATCTCAACAGTAACATCAATTTTCATCATGTGTTTTGTATCCTAAAACATTTTCACACACCAACTGGAATAATTGATCTCTCTAATAACTTCAAGAAACAATTCCATATAATTAAATAGTTTTACATAAAGGAACATCGAATAAAAAACCAAGAGGTAGAAAAACAATTTACCTGAAAATGAATATCAATAATGTTAACATACAAGATTATTTGAATTAAGAAGAAACTATCACTCTTGGATAGTGATAAGTGGAGAATTCACCAAGAGAAAACCTATGAGACATCATAGAACTCCATTGATCTCCTAGATATTTTTACTACACTAACACTAGAATTACTTTTCTAGATGACATAAGAAATCATAATCTAAGATATAGTAACTATATTCCATGACCAAATATGAAATTATTAAGGAAATTTCTCTAAATAAGATGACTCTCCAAAAAAATTCACAAAAGTAACCAAATATGGAATCAAAAGTGAAAAGGGATAAAAGGATACCATTTATCGACGGTGGAGGTAGTGGCGGCGGTGGAGGTAGCGGTGGAGGTGGAGGTAGTAGAGACAACGGAGGCAGCGGCGGCGGCAGAGGTAGCGGCGGTCACGACAGCAGGGGCAGAGGCGGTGAAGAAGGAGGAGGAGGAGGTCAAGGAGGAGGTGGAGGTGGAGGAGGAGGTGGATGGGGAGGAGGAGAGGTCGTGGTGGACGAGGAGGAGAAGGATGAGGAGGAGGAGAGGTCGCAGAGGACGAGGGGCATGTTTCGCTTCCGTGAAAGCTTGACCATGTGCGAGCGAGGAGGTCCAGTTAGGGTTATTAAATAAAAACCGATGGAACCTTTATCAGCGCTCGTTAAAAGCACTGATAAAGGTTTGTTTTATCAGTGCTAAAATTAATGCACTGATTAAACATTCTTTTATTAGGGTTTTTTATCACTGATAATGAGTTACCTTTATCAGCGCTAAAAAATCACTGATAAAGGGTACATCGTTATCATCTCATATTTTAGCTCTGATAAAGGTAACATTTATCAGCGCTTTTAGCTAGCGTTGATAAAGGCATACCCCTTTATCATTGCTTTCTGTTTAGCACTGATAAATTGTAGCGCTTCCCTTGACTTGTTTTGTGGTAGTTTCTCTACATTAGAAATCTCACTTTCCTCTCAATAAAATGATCCATTGATAGGGTATCACACCCAGGAACAATGATTGACAACAACAAAATAATATTGATAAACTCTCTATGTAGAGGATCCATTAATGATAATTTTGTGATCCATACTAAAATGCTCATCTATATTAAGGAAAAATACACCATACATGTAGGTCACAACAATTCCACAAACCTCACCTATGCTATAAGATGAAATGATAGATGATCACAATTGTGTCTCATGACGTGACACGACAATCTCAAAATAAGACTCATCTTTTAGAGGGGATAAAAATCTAGACAAGTGAATGTAATACCTAACTATACCCATGAGGGTATGGATGAATGTAACGCAGTCAACCAGTATTGGTCAATACATTAAAACAAAAATTATCCAAACACCCTCAATGGAGGTATATGAAATATACTTGGGTATACAACTTGTAAAGACAACCCTTTATCTTTCTTTGTGGTTATACCTCACAAAACATGTAAATATACAATTATATGAAATGTGTGTCTTCATAAATAGATTATAGATATTTCCCAGTACACTTCTTATGAAATCTTTTTGTGCACGTGTTTTATGGGTCATGTCTGTATATGAACCCATCTACAACAAGATGTGAATGTGTACACCTAACCATTTTGTTGTAAATATTCATTCCCATTACCTTGTATCTAGAAATATATATTTCAATCAACAAACATAGGTCTCATGGAGTGTAAAAAATATCACATGATGTGTGATATTTTTCTCAAGATGGTAAACCAAGTGCCATATAGGGTGGTCCCACAGGACATGTAATATCATATTATAGTCTGTGTAACATGGAGTTTCATGATTCCAATATTTATTATTCCACATAATTATGTATAATTGAACTAGCACTATACTTTTCATAATGTGTGAATCTGAGGTCACCCAGCCTCAATATCTCCCACCCCCAACATTTTATCCCTTGATCAGGAAAAAAATTGGTTAGTCAACTGAAGCATTGGATATATTGACCACCATCACATACCCATAATGGGATTACAATCTGTTACTAAAATTTCAACTTGTTCCTCCTCAAATCATCTACATTAATAATTGATCATCAAATCACAACCCCCATCACAACTTGTACTCATTGTAGTGATCTTTTATATTAAATAATGTTCATTCAATGATTGTATACTGGGTATTTAATCAGATGTTAGTCCACAAAAAACCCCATCGATGAATGTGTGAAAAAATGGGGGATAAACACATAATATAGAATTTTTAGGAACAATACATGGGATTTATTCATTTATCCTTGATAATTTTTCATAAATTTAGATGAAAAAGGTGGAAATAATCGATAAAAAATTTAACAAACAGTAAATAAATCAATCTTCTATGCCCTAGATAATTCTCATTTGTGGAATGGATCATCAGTATATGTGGGTTAAGGAATGAAATGAAATCTAAAATAATAAAATTAACTATAGGGCTTCATGCACTCCTAATCCACTCTTAAAATATATAAAACTTCTCTATTATAACTCAGACAAAAATTTTGACCATGATTGCTGACTTACCATGATCATTCTTACAATGTTTTTACTTTTAGTGTCACCCTTAAAATGCCTCAAATGGTTCACATAGCGATGGTGGAACTGTAAATATTGTTTTATGAAGACACAAATACTCATAAGTGATCCTCCCAACAATGTAAAAATTTTAACATAGAAGGCCTTAACCTGTCAACTAAATCCACAATACTTCAGTCCATTTTGCCATCAATCTAGGGTTGAAATACAGTCCCCAAAGGATAATAAGACCTATGGTTCTCCTAAATTTCTCTCCAAAATATCGACATGAGGCAAAAATCATGGAATAAAAATATAATTGATGGAACTCTTTTGATATGTATGATATCATTCACAAATAAGCATCCCATTTAATGTAAATAACTCTCTTATCATATGTGTAGGAATTTAGATGACTTTTTTTAGTCAATATATGATCAACTAAATTAAATCATGTACTGTTGATATATATGGTAACCCCATCAAAAATAATATGGTTATCAATTCCCAAATCCACTATTTCACCTCAAGGGGTTGAGCTAAACCCACTGGAAACTAGTTCTCATCCTTCCCTTATAGAAAATGAGGCATTGAGTGAAAAAATGTACAACACAACACTTTATACCTAGCAACCAAATCTAATGTTATAGGTCATGATACATCGTTGTCACATGTGTGTGTAACACCAATGGAGATCCATGAAACCCCCCAATCACCTTCTCCCTCATAATGGAAGGTATCATATTCCATTCTCTAAAAAGGATAATATGATTCCCATTTTCAAAATATGTATCAGGAACTTGTTTAGTGCTGAGTATATATGGTCTCATAGTTGGCATCTCGATGTCGATATTCTTTGAAGTGTTATTGGATGAATGGGGTAACAAAAATAAACAACTGATATGATCCACCATCCATTTCTAGAAAGTAAATCTACAATGAGGATAACTAATTTTCCACTAATTCAATATCTAAGAATAATATCTACTACCAAGAGAATTTTACATCAAGATCTCTTTTCTAGGAGTATATAGAATCATGATGTCATATTCGTGTAGAATCATTATCCATATCCTGTATCGTATGTTAAGATCCTTTTTAGAGATGATATACATGATACTCATTCACTCAGAATTGGGGATTAACCAATATCCCATAAGGTAATATTTTCACATCATTATTGAAAAGACTACTACTACAATATCATGATGAGATGAATAATATTTTTGATCATTTTTTAGAAACTACCTAGTCCAATATGAAATTAATAACTTCCTCTACATCAGGGTGCAACCATGTCTGGTATCTAAGGTATCATATATATATATATATATATTTTATTCATGAATCTGGATATGTCATGATGTGACACAATCATCAAACTCTAAACGATCTCTTAAAAATTGGTGAAACCATTCATTCAACATGAAAGGATTTCCATTTCTTTTCGACGTAGAAATGGATGCTACCACTCTGAATATATATCGTAGAAACCTCTAATAATACACTTCCAACCCAATGAATCACCGAAACTAAGCAGCACCCAAAGGTAGATTTCAAGATATCACTATATCAACCATTTTTTACCCAATACCACTCTTACCTCTGGGACAACGTTTCTCAAGAAGTGGAAGTCGTTAATCCAAAACTAACACTTCAAGATATTCCTCTAAATACGGTGATAATGGAGTCCTTCCATGACTATCCTCAATAGTATTTCATGATTCTCTTTGGATTACTTGTACTAAAGGGTATCATCAATGAAAACGGCCATAAAATGGTCTATGAAATGATGAAATATCATTATCTGGAATCCCGTGAACACTCCTAGGGTATTCCTCTCACCAAAAGTAATTACCAAGAACTGATTATGACTATATCAAAATATTAATAACATCTTCTGTATATCCTAATCTTATAGAGGAAGATACTGATAACATTATATTAGGATAATCATGATGAAATTTTTTGACTCACTCAATATATCAAAAGGGTGTATATCATCATTAGTTGATATTTATTATTCATATAAACCAAGATGAAGCATCTATAATCAACACATTATCTAAATCTACAGTATTCCCATTACGGGTATCATGAAGACCTTCTCCCACAGTTCATTAAACTATACATTTAGCTCATAAATCACATTAGGATCTATCTAATATATTGGTTGAGATAAGGTAAAATCCGATAGTTTAGTTTAATGCAGACGACCATCACTTGGTGAATAGATAAGGATGGAACATCCTTAGGAAGGAATTTATTGTACTATTAACCATCCTCAATGAATTTGATTCCCCTAGAATATACTACTCCCACATCCATGTAAGATAATTAGTGATTAATTTGATAAACTCTTCTATTCCTAATACCATCATGTTCTTCAATGTTTCCCATTTCACCGACAATGGAAAAAATCACCCCATCACTCTGGAAATAGTGCATTCTCTGCATAAAATAATAAAAATATTAATTAAATTTTTATTTCCATTCCATAATTATGATAAAATAATATGGCCTTATCATTGCTACAAAGAAACCCCATACAAAGTCATCTCCCAAAGCAGCAGATTCCATTACTAGAAGAAGTTCACAATAACTGAGTCACCAATTATTGGAGTCTCCAAGCACAAGGATCGTGTTAATGGCTCATCCAAAATCTCCATGTCCAAAACTAGAGAAGTACCAATAATGGTATGAATCATACTTATGTCTCTCTATATTTAAACTAAGGTATAAAAACACATATCTTACCATGTATTGTCCCTAAATCCTCAGTGTCAGATAACCCTATAGACTATAAATATCCTTTTTGAAGATCACTGTCTCCCTATAATGATCATGAAACACCAAGGCATGGTGGTGATAATTATTGAAACCTACCATGTCCTCCTTACGCTCTACTGGACCTTTTCCATATCCAAGTCCCAGTAAAACCCCATGCACTTACTTCTTTCTCTCTATCTCATATCTCTATCAACTATCACTTGATAAGAAAAAAAATGGGATGGTAAATCCCATGAATGATATACCTGACTATAATATGTGAAACAATGCATCTCTCTCGATAGACACAAGCTATCAAATAGAGTGGTGCTCACTTGATCCTCTATCCTGGGATTGTCCCCTTGAGACACTAAGACACCCATATCCCCACAAATATCATTTTCTACCGTTTCTAATCTCTTAAATCTTGTGTTTCCACAATAGTCACCCTACCATATGTTCTAAGTCATCTAAGAATATATACTCCACTATAGCCCACTCCAGAACCATGGTATAGGTGGAAATGTAGAGAGAATCACTAAAGCCCCGATATCCAATCATATCCCCCACTGACTGATACATGATCATGATAATTTATCCCATACAATATCCATAGATTATCAGAAGTGAATAGTAAACATAATTGAATAACTAACATGAATAATAATTCCCTTAGACAGATGTAGAAGCTCATGGATAAACCGTGTTTTCAATATGGCCGGAAAAAACTCCCCCTTGAAGAGATGATCGACGTCTGACTAGGAGTGAGATTCATGGTTGTTTGAAAAAGTCACCAAACTCCAAAATCTCCCAATAGAGACTTGATGATTAATTTCTTAATGAACTCACATATGACTGTAAGGCATCATTCCTATTAGGAAAACATGAGTGAAATCATCTATCTAGTACTCAAACACTTAAGGGTCTGACTCATCCCAGAACCGGGGGGTCACTACCTCAAATATAAGTGGAAAACCCTCATACTATATTCAAACTCATATAGAAATATCATTTATAAGAGTTCTATGTGGTTGGTGGTAATAATGGATAACCAAAATAGATAATATCAGTGGCGGAGGACCTTGTACAGATGAAATCACTCTATGGATCATCGATGTGATTATATTGAAGAATCATGGATGGATATTTTCATAGAGTCATACTAAAATAATCATGATGTACCACAGTGAAATAGTATATCTAGCATCTGACACAAGTGGGAAATAGAAATGAAAAACCATTTTGATATAATTCATTTAACAATTTTTTCCCCACAAAAATTATCTAAACTAATCAGTTCCAAATTCTTGAGATCAAAGTCTTGGTGTATATATATGTTATCCATCACCCCAAAACCTGATTCCCTGACCTGATATCCATACTCAAAAAACTTAACAATGTGGACATAAAACAAAAACCAACCTCACAATATCCATTACTAATGTAGAACTGACCACTCAGATACCTCTTTATAATAAGACACCCTAATATGGACCGATCCAAGACTTCACGAAGAACACATCCAATTGGACATGGGATGATGATAAGTGATGTGTAGGCATGTCACACACAAAGGAGGTATTATCCTAATGTACCAGTACATCAATACACATCTCCAATCCCATACAATGCTAAAATGAAAAATAGCTTCATCCAATGCATCCATACATCTATGATCCCACAATTTGAGTATAATTGTAATTTAATGAATGTGATAAAGAGGCCTAATGCAGTCCCAGCCAAAAACTAAAGAGAGCATTAAGCATTCACCAAAGCTAAGGAAAACAAAAAAATGTAACCACCCTAAAAAACCTAGGGCTCCCGAGCATAATATATTCTTCACTAGCTCCCTATCATCCCATTACACCATCAAATCTGTTTTTATATAAGACATATCACGTGAATTATATCCCAGGTGGGAGTTATCAAAAAAACAACAATAATAACAACCTAAAACAACAATAATGAATCATCATTAATATTCATGTCATAACATGGATATTGTAGTTAATGCATAAAAAATGCAGATATACGTTCGTTATTCCCCACATCTCTAGGAGGTCACAATAATGCTGACATCCCTCATCTATTAGTCCAATCAATTCGCAATCTGAGATAATCCTCTCCACATGAAATTATTTTATCAGGGACACTCATCCATGTGGTCATGGCCACTGGGCCCATTCTATGAACAATCAGATGTATCTATGTATCATGACCCGCATATTGGAAATCTCACCAAGGATCGATGTGGGGAACCACTAAACTGTGGATCAACTATCTATATAAGTGATCATACATAAATTTTACTACAAAACCTTCTGATATTTCCATCTTGACATAAGATCATCATCAATCACATAGATTCTATCCCAATTATACAAATACCAGCTAGTGTTTAATATGTAATGATATATTATACCACTCTATTCTCATAGAGGGATTCTTCAAACTATATCTAAGACACATCCCCTAGAGGGGGTCCTAATCAATACATGTTGAAAAAATTACACATTATATCCTCAAGGTGGTGGACCAGGGTAACTCACATGATTGATAGTAGTCTAAAATGAAAAAACAAAGGGATTAAAACACCATCTATGTGGGTACATGATATGTACTTGGGAAACATTGTTTCAATTGAGGGTACACGATATATTTATCAGACTCTTGATCTTCCTAGGTGTATCTAACTTATATGGATTGTAATCCTTGATATAAACAATGTTTAAGTATTCAAACATTGTGTATAGATATTTCTCATAATGCTTATCATGCCATTTGTATATTTTCATATACCACTTGTATGTCCTATGTACCAGCCCATGTACACCAGGTTTTGTCCTTGTTGTTTGACCTTTCGAGACCCGTGAATCCTTTATGATGCACACCGAGTCACCAACATATGTCAATTTTCATGTAATGGAGTTTACATAGAGTGTGATCTATTTCACTCTATGGAAACCCGAAAATAGAATTTAGTGGCCCCACATGGTGTGTGACTCCGGATTAGACTCTATATAACTAGGTATTTATAGATCCCACTAGTTCAACTTTCGTGTCATCTTTTATATCGTAGCCACAACCATCCTCATTGGAAACAATGGAACTAAGCTCTCCCGACCTCACTGTCACAAGGTTGCTAAATTTCAGCCATCGATCTTATCCAAAATCGATCCATCAAGCCATATTCATAGTCCCAACAAGCCTCCATCACATATCCATTGTGGGAACATAGTCCCTCAGCATGATATTGCCTCATAATTTAATGAACCAACCACATTTTTTATAGATCACCAAATTTCCTACTCTATCGGATGTCATTCTTTGTTTTCCTATGAAAAATGGGCCAAATAAATCATCTACGATGACCATGGGAGGAAATGGGATAGAAATCCATATGTCTAAAATTGTGAGGATTGAACACTAGAATTTGTTCATTCAACCTCGATCCATTACCATATATTTAGAATAACTAAGGGGAAATAATCTAAGAACATTGAAAAGTAATCAACCTTCAATTCACAAAACAATAATCATTCATTGAATTAATCCATGTTCAACATAGGATATGGAAAAAGATTAAACCACTCATAAAAAACCACGTACAAAATTTTGGACTTATCATCGATGGATAATTATTTTAAAATGGCATATTTAGGGAGATCCATGAAATATACTAGCCCATGATCCTAAATCTGGAATAATCTGACATTGTCTACCAAAAATCCTCAAATAACATAGATCCAACAGTTCCTCTCAATCCCCATTTTATGAGTCTATCCTAATGGAATAGTAAAAACTGTGTTTAAATATAAGGAATTTATATCTACACCAATATAAATTAAAAAATGTCAATTAATTAGTTAATTTTATAAATTATTTTCCCATGAACACTTTTTCACAAATTTCTATCACTGATAAAGGGTATACTACACCAAGGGTAAATCAATAATTCTAAACTTGATTGAACCCTAATATTTTTTATCCAAGACCAAATTCTGGAGCTATTACACTATATCAAGAAAACATCATGTGTAACATACCAAGTAAATAATTCATAAGAAATATTTCATATTTAATAATATTTTTGAATTAAATATTAATTTTATTTTACAGGGGTTGCAATGTTCGATAGTGTACCCGATACGCAACAACAGGTTTCTTAGAAATATTACGTTGCACACTAATAATATAATAATATTATTTTAAATGGTAGTTATCTCCTAGCCATTATATTGTACGGAATGAACAAAAGTAACTACAATATGATTATACAAATTTGTTAAATGTACTTACAATTATCCAATAAAATTTATAGGCATAAAATAAGAATGAATATAATATCAAGCATACTTTACATTAACAGGTCGATTTAACACCTTTTAATGGGGAACCATATTTAAATATAGTTTTGTTAATTTTAATATGTTCTATTTGAACAAATAAAATTCTTCTTTATAATTTGGAAATCAAAATTTTGTTTCTGTAAATGATTTGAATTTTTCCTATAAAGTTCATTTTTTAATGAATTGTGAAAAATATTTTATTTTAATTCAAAACTGTGTTTTATTCAAAATTATATATATGGTTATATTATCTTTTTCATATATTATAATGTTTTAATAGAATATATTTTTACCATTTAATACAATGTGGGCCATTAGAATTAATTTCTCTTTTAAATTGGACATAATGATGTGTCAATCTTTTAATTGTTATTGTTTCTTAAAAACATGCTATTTGTTTTAACAACGAGAATTAATTTTAAATTAATGAATGACACTTCTATATTTTTAATTTTTATAAATATACATCATTTTTGAATTAATAATATCAAATATATATTATGCTGAATTTTTGGTATTATTCTGATAAGATTCAATTTTTGATGAATAGTGAAACCACTTAGTAGTAGTTAAAAAATCGGCTTTATCATTTAAATGAAATTTTACCACTTTTTTAAATTTACATTCAAAAATCCAACACACATGGTTTTTATTAGTATGTAAAATTTGGTTCATTAAGGTGAAAATAATATTTGCGGAATAGTAACTTTTGACTTTTATTTACTGCGATTAAAGGTAAATTGGTTAATTCAAGGTAAAATGAATATTATAAAAATTTAAAATCACCTTAACACTTGTACAAACCTTGTTGGTTGTGTCATTTACGACCATGGACATATTTTGGTCGATTTTGGGACCCCATTGAGCCACTTGGGAGTTATAATCACAATTTAGATTAATTAACTTAATGTAAAGGCAAAAATGACAAAAACAAATATATTTTAGTAAGTTAATTTTTAGAAGGGGTTATTTAAAATATATTTTCAACTATATATATTAATTGGAAATATAAAAGTATTTCCTATATCATGGATTTTTCTATAATTTTTATACATCACATAAATTAAATTATTTATGAAACAATAATGATGTAGTATTTACCTCATTAAAAAAAAGATTTAAATAAATAAGACTATAAATTTTAAAATAACATCCAAAACTAGTCCAATTATTATTGGATGATTTTATTTTGACCATTAGTCATCTTATATTAATCTCTAATGATTTTGGACCTTTTGAAACCGAATACCATTATATAATAAAATAATATTTTCACACTTTCCTTAAGAGCCCCTCCACCCACTTATAAAAAGCCCTATCTTCTGACCAATTCCTCACACCTCTCAAGCCCTTAGGCTCTTCCAAAATCTACCCAATTAAGCTCCCTACATACCTTTATTCCACCAAGAAGCCTTACCTTAGGCATAAGGCACTTCAAGAAGTCTTTTTGGTTCAATCCAAATGGAGTAACACAAATTAAAGGTATCAATTTATCTTAACTTATATTATTTTATTTTACTTCTCCAACCCCAAAAGTATTTATATTCCTTTATTTTATAACAACAACAGTATCCTCAATATACTAGGATTTTTTTATGAGAATAATTTTAACTACACATACACACCACTATCTAATGTGTGGAGAACATAATGTTTTTGTGGATGGAAAACTAACGCCTCACAAAACGATGATTGTTTGATTATCTCCTACCGCCTATCATGGTGGCCATTAAGATGTAACTGTATTTATATATGATATATATTATGTTTATGTTTTCTTTATACTTTTATATTTTATTATTTCATACTTTTATGGTTTCCATTATGTGTAAAAAAAATAATTTGATTTGAGGAAGTGCAGACTACCACCCCCTAAAAGTGATATGACTCGTTAATGCCATTTGTGAGATGTATAACAGATGGAGTTAATGATATTATATATGATATTATGTATGAAATTTTAGAGGAATTATAATATACCTTTATATCATTATGTTTTAATTCCATTTAAATAAGAAATAGAAATGAAATTAACGTTCATGCGTACGTACGACTTATCGTCTCCATGAATGGTGCATTTCATTTCTTACCTCCAAATGTTATATACTATTATAAATACATGTACATAATGGATATATATGATATATATGATATCTAAATCACGAATATCATTTTGGATATAATGGACTATTGGCCACATGGATAACTTGTAAATATAAGGTGGTCATTTTTGACTTAACTAACAAATATCGACAAAATAAACATTATTAACATAAATTATAACATAATGTATATATCATGGTAATAAGTGATATAAAAGGAATTATAAACTAAAAAATTGTTATTAAGCATGTATAAATTGACTTTATTTTATTATTCAGGAGACTAATGAATGACTGAGTCAAGTTGGACATGAGGTAAGGGACTTTGTCTCAATCTCCTTTAATTGAGGCATATTTAATTTTATACACGACTTTATTTTTTTACGGTGTATAATCCCCTTTGTCTTTTAATTTCATTCAAAGAGAATCTTTTCATATGAATAGTTTTACTAAATGAAAAAAATTAATGTTGTTTTATGTAAGCGGTGACAATGGCATTTCCGATGCCGTGAGTATTATTTGATCTTTGGCTTTTTTAACAAGCCATAATGTTTTTAAAATGGAAAAAAATACCATATACTCTATTTGTGTAATTTGGTATTGAAAATGATTTTTTGGATGGATTTATTATTTCAATATCTTGAAATTATATTTTGTTATTTCAATATGGACATGTTATCTTTATTTTATGCTTATGTTATGTGTTATGTTCATGTTATGGTTCATGGGAATTATTCACGTATATGAGTGGTTCCATGATAAATTTTGGGTGGGTGAGCCTGAGATAGCTCTCCAATGTGTTGGGTAACATGAGAGAGGTAAATGTGAATGGTTCACATAAGAGGATTATAGAATATACTGGGATGGGTATTCCAAAGTTACTCCCTATGTAGCTGTGATAGCTACAATGTAAGTATGATATGGATGGCACAATTTACCTTTTTGATTAATGATTTCTATGTGTTATTCATACATCTCATGTCTTCATGAGGTATGTAAAAGAGCTTATGTTTTGTATGTATTAATGAACAAATGTTTTATCTCATTTTTTTTATAACCCTTACTGAGTTTTTTATGATCATCCCATGTTTTGAAATGTTTTCACAAGACTAAATGATAAATAGGGTCAAGGATGGGATAAAGGAAAAATCATGCTATCTAAAACATGGAATTAGACATGACTCTCTTTTTCAAGAGTTTTTATATTAGGACAAAATGGAATCTATGTAGAAGTGTATACTTTGTAATATTTAGAGATGTAATAGTTATGTCCTAATTCTCTAAAACATTAAACTTGAAAAGCTCCACAATGTGAATTATTCATTTAATTCAATATTATGTAATATTAAATGCCAGGTCCTTATAGTTTGTATCAGAGGTCAGTTTAGATAACTTTAGGAGTTAGGGTATTGTTAAATAAATGTAAATAAATTAATATATGGTAATATTGATATGATATAGCATTTAAAGATTACTATGTTGCTTCGCCTAAGATATTTTTGTGTTCAGAATGGTTTTCCATAGAGGAAACATGGAAGCTATGTTGGGACGTCATCAGGAAGAAGACAACATTCCAAATCAGCAACCTGAGATGGTCAGAATCATAACTGAACATTTTGTTGCAGTGTTGGAATAGTTGACTCAGGCTATAAATGGTGGTGGTATCCATGCACGAAATCAGTCAGATCAACTACAGAAGAACATGTAAGTAGTGGAGTATTTCATGAGGCAACATCCCCCATCATTCAGAGGATAATCTGACCCCGTGCTAGCTGAAGGGTGGATTAAAGCACTGTAGAATATTTTCGATGTCATGGGTTGTTCAGAACATCAAAAGGTTAGTCTCTCTTTTTACCATTTTGAAGGTGAAGCTGATCAGTGGTGGTTGATGTTGAAAAATATCAGGGATAGTGAGGATATTGATGCACTCAATTGGGATTAATTCAATGGTATGTTTCTTGAGTAATATTTTTCTAAGGTGGTTTGTCTTAATATGGAAAAACAAATCCTGAAATTGAGGTAGTAGGATGACTGAAGGGCTGCTTATGAAGAAAAATTCACTCGTCTAGCAAGGTATGCTCCAAATTTCATATGAGATCTTGATATTAAAATCAACCATTTTTTACTTAGGATTAAATCCCATGTATAGAAGGGCTTTAGCTTCTTGTTAGTTCAAAAGTTATGAAAAACTTTTCCTTTTTGAGGATAATGTGGAAATGGAGTTTTCCCAAGATAGTTATCCAATGAATTGGGTAATGTGACAGAGGTAAACATGAATATTTTTCTTAAGAGATTTAGCGAATATACTGTGACTGGTATTCAAATGTAACTCCCTATGTAGCTGTGATAGGTACAATTTAATAATGATATGGATTCCACAGGTTACCTTTATGATTTATGATTTCCATGTGTTATTCATAAATATTATGCCTTCATGAGGTAAGTAGAAGTGATTATGTTTTGTATGTATTAATGAACAAATGTTTTCTCTCATTGTTTTATAACCCTTATTGAGCTTTTTATGCTTATCCCAAATTTTGAAATGTTTTCACAGGACATAAAGATGAGTAGTGTAAAGGATGGGATCATGGAAATTTTATGCTGTCTAAAACATGGAATTAGACATGACACTTTTTTTCAAGAGTTTTTATTTTAGAAAAAAATGGAATCTGTGTAAGAAGTTTCTACTTTTTAATATTTTGAGATGTAATAGTTATGTCCTAATTCTATAAAACTATAAACCTTAAAAGATCATCAATGTTATTTATTAATTTAATTCAATATTATGTAATGTTAAAGCCCGGGTCCTTATATCATGCATATGATATTAATATATTTAATGGATAATTATATATAAATAATTTATTTCGAGCACATTAGGCCTCATAATATCATGCTGAATCAGTTCCTATATCTGAATGAAAACTATATTATATAATAAAGTAATTCATGAAAAATATTAATGTGATAAAAAAATATCATTGGAAAAAGAACATAATATTAAGATAATTAATCATAAAAATTCTCAACAATAATAAAATAATTCAATAAAAATTATGAAAATCGGGTCTTATAAAAATTTAAAAATTATTCATTTCTAAAAAAATAGATTTTCTAATTCAAGAATCATCAAGTCCAAATTCCCCAATTTAATCTTTAATAATTCACTAAAATATGGTTCCATTTCATTTTATTAACAATAATATTAAAAAAACATGGTATGATAATTAAACCTAGGAAGTTTAATCATAATTTCCCTAGTAGTCCTAATGTAAATACCCTAACCCACCTGAATCTGGATATATTACCATACAAGGACACTCTCTAATCCCAACCTCCCATTACCTATCCCAGTATAACCCCACCAGAGTTGTAAGGATGTATAATATGTCACCCCTATCCCTACATCAATAGAATGCGGGTAAGTGGTTTGATCAATCAATGAATTACACATATTTGGGGGAATTTACATTATAAATCATTGATATATAATGATAACATCCAGTAAAACACAAAAAAACATATACTATATATAAAATTTTAAAAAATGTAAAATAAATTCATTATATTCTAATAATCCCAATAATAGTAAAATTTTAAATAAGATATAAAATGAGAATAATATCTTGGTAAACGTCTAAAAATATTATGAATCATGAGAGATAGATTATAATGATCACGATAAAATAACCCCACTAACTCGAGAAAATCTAGTAATGAACACCCAGAGGATCTAGTAAGAACTAGCTCCATGAACACTATACCCCATAAAATAATTTAATACTTATGAACTATTTTTATATATAGAATACATGTGGAAAAAACACATTTATAGGGTGAGTATAAAAATACAAAATATGATTCCAAGAAAATTTAAAGGGAGATATTTTGTTGGTCTTCATGCAACTAAGGGATAAACAATAAAACAACCTAGAGAATGATCGAAGGGGGTAAAGGATGATGGGGACGATGTTGTATATACATATACAATTAATAACCCCATCCTTTCCATATAGTAGGAAATTAATATGAAATAATGTTATAAATGAACCATGAAATGGTGAAAGTATAAATTACCCCAATAATTAGGTGATTTACTCTACCTCCAAACTAATTTATGATGTTGAATATATCTCCACATTTTCTCCACATGAGGGGAACACACCCCAAATCCCCACATCATTGCAAGACAATATTTTTAAGAAGATATTATACCATAGGGAGGATCACCACACAAGTCGAAATAACAAATATAGAATAAAAAACATATGCTCTGCATGTAATGTGGATAATATGTCTCATTGTCGTATAATTTTTCATAGAACAATTCCTCATTTCAAAACACACCAATCTGAAAACACCATAATTAGAACATATAAATATATTTCTAATATAAATGGGATGTTTTGACCTCACAAGAGGAGATGTATACCATTTTAGGGAGTGACCAACTAAAAATATAAATTAATCAAACCTCATTCCATAGGTATGATCCTAGAACCATCATATAAAATGTTATACAAACAACCATAACATTATACGGACCCAACAAAATTCATAACATGTTGATATACTTTTTTAGGGAAAAACTAAATGTAAAGTGTATTCATCAGAAACACAACCCAACATCACTAAAGTGGATCTTAAATGGTTATCTTGATGGATCATGTACATCATAAATCCATGATCATTCAAACTAATAGTAAATACAAAATATTTTAACAATCATTGAAAATTCCATAATAATAATAGGGGACAAGTACATTATTAGAATTTGTTATGTTTCATCAATATTTATAAACAAATAAAAATAACCAATCATCTTCTTGAATGGTTGGATCAATTGTGGTGGGTAAATTATTCATCAAGAAAAGGGATATCAAAAAACTCAATGGTGACATAAGAAACCATAAATAAAGAAGAATAAAAAATATGTAAGGGTTTACTAAAACAATATATAAAAGAGATAAATACATCCATGATAATGATGTGAAAATCAATGGAGTACTCGATCTCAAGTGCAAAATGTCCATACCTCATAGTTATAGAAATTGATTATCATATTAATTAGACTTTGAGAAATATTTATAGTCTTTATAGTCTATGATACGTAAAAACTCAAGGTGTTCTAAAAGTTAGCAAGGAATCCACTAACCATTACAATAAAATCATATCGAAAAATTATGTTAGTGAACGAAAAACTCAACAATATCTTACACAGCCAAATAAACCAACTCTTATAGCACGGTGCATATGAAAAGTCATAAATTTACATGAGTTCCACATATATTAACTAACCACTTCATACATTCTTATGATTATATGAGAACAGACAATATATTTTACAAACTCCAATTATCATGAATTTTATATAATCTTTTAGTTGATCCATGACTATCAAGGTCCTGATATAGAGTACAAAATCACGAGACACAAGGGAGGATCCCATTCTATATTATATGAATGATACTATGTGGTTTACAATACAATTATTTTTGAATAATCACTATGATACACTCATAATAACTATTGGAAAAAGATTCAAAAACCCTAAATTATCTCACCCATGTCCTCTAATGGCAAAGAGAACCCCATGAACCATAACTATGAAAAAGATTTAATCATAATGGAGTATTTTCCCAACCAAATCATACATATGGATAATAAAATAAAAAACCCATCTAAGATGAAAATACTTGTTATGTGATATTTCAAACATGGTGGGTAGTCCTTAACTATTCTTATGGGATTATACTAACACCAATTCATCATGTAATATAAAAGTACATGGAATGCTCCAAGGAAAACATGTAATGTCAATGAAATATAATTCATATTGATGTATTATAATTATAAAACATATAATATCTACCTAACAATGTGAGATAACTCAGTTATGAACATTCTATGTTCAATGAATCATTCCATGTTTTTTTACAATATCATGGGGTGTAGTTATACACCCCATGAACCTAAAATGACGTGGTTGGTCTTGTACTACGATATATCCATTTTATGTATGTATGGATACATATGTTGTCTATATATGAATTACATTCTGTGTTATAAAGAAAATCTACACTAAAAATAAAAAACAATAAGATGATATGTGTTCTATCACAGCACATTGTTTGACCATGAACCACAGATACTGAAAACATGAAAACTTTCTTGATCTACCTATGTCTATGGTATCATATACTACATTATCCCTAATCCATTTGGAATTATTCAAAATTTAAAAATAATTATATATAATGTTGTAATATTAATATAGTAAAATAGAAATATCAAAATTCTACCCCACATTGAATCTAAAAAATTATGTTGTTCAAACACCAAAGATCTATCCAGAAATTATGTTCCCTTTTAATAAGTATCCCCCAAACTCCAAGGATGAGGCATGCTGGATCAGCTACTCTACCATTAGATACATACCTTGAAAAGGGATATCAATTTCCTTACTATCAAGTTAATTAGTGGATTATATATTTTAAATAAAAATAATAATACATAAAGACCCAAAAAAGGAATAGGTTGTGACAAAAACTGTGATAGGCATTGTAAACCACGAATGAAAATATTAACATTTATAGAATCAAATAATTTATTAATATATCAATTTGGATGATTATGTAAGAGATAAAAATGTTCATACATGTACAATATTAATTATAAAATACCAAAAAAACTGAAAATATTTTAAAATTTTCATATAGATTATAATTATTTACAAATTGATCTCAAGGGTACACATCTCTTCCCAATAATTGCCAGAAACGTGTGGAAATATTTCCATGGTAATATTCTAAGAAAAATGAATCATTTTAAACTTCATTAATGTTTTTGTCAATATAACTCAAAATATTGTTCTTCCCTCCACATCAAAAAACATGTATTATAATAACCCTAAGGAAATGAGTGGTGGTTTGATACCAAGTTTGTGAATTGTTATAAGATGTCACCTGGACTGAGTTAGTTATGATATGACATGTGTTATGACAACTCAACATAAGTATAAAGAAGGTTTTATGAGTCTATATATGACTCCCAGAATTAATATAATAAGTTACCAATAATGATAGGGATGTTGTAGGGAATAAATAATTCATCTTTGGCCTATGTTATTGTGTGAGAGGTTGAGTTGTGTTGTAAGATTACTTGTCCACCAACAATATCCAATGAATTTGTAAGTAATATTTCATGGGGGATATATAATAATACCATGACCTAATATGATTTATTATATTCCACATGGTCCTTCTTGATTTAAATTTTCATATATTCATATAAGTAATATTTTGAAATATTAATGGCTTGTGTTGATGGTTCTATACAATGTTTATTGATCACAAACTATAAGGGAACCCCAGCACACATGCATATAATATGAACATATTTTATGTAGTATAATTTATTCGGGATTTGATTAGAGTTACTGAATGGACTTTATAGAAGATAGGATTTCATAGGGACTTAATAGTTATGGTTATGTCATTTATATGGTGTGTTTCTTTTTTAATATATAAAAGCTTCACTATAAAATAAAAATATTTATAATACACTATATCTATTGGTGTATCATTTCATGGTATTAGTTAATGTAACATAAGAAAAATATATAAATTAAAAATATCCACATGAAAGTAATATACATAGATTCGTCATATGTTTCTTTTACTGTAACACATATCTTGGGGACGTACATTAAATCGAATGGGTGCGGGGAAATCCCAGTAGGTGAATAAATAAACTCAGTATCTTGTGTGATATAATTAGTTATAATAATAAGGTTTCAAAAAATGATCATGATGTGTAATAAATAAATTAATATAATGAATAAAATGTATACTTGTATACAACATAAATATGTAACACTCATAAGCACATCACTAATGTTTATGATAATTGTTTTATTAAACAAAATTATTGAGGTTATTCACCAATGTATCATAATAAATGTATTCTACACAAATTATTTATTTACCTAATTAATTTGAGAATTTTTGGGGAAAACCCTTAATAAATATTAATTAATTTGATCCCCATTGAGTATAATAAATCATTTAACCAACAACCTGAGGATAATAAGGAATAATTTTAATTTGTAATCATTGATCAGATAATTAAATAATTTCTTGAAATTGAATAAATTTTAAGACATGTCATGGAAATTTTGTTTCATATATTGAAATCCCGAATAAATAAATTAGTTTTACATCTAGGTGGATACAATTGATAAAGAAGTGGTTTCAGTACTCACAGGATATGAATGTTTTATGTAAAAGTGGGAAATTCAGGACATGTAGTCAATGAGGATGGTGGAAACATAATAGTGAGAGGGAAAAGGCCACCCACTGATATAATACTATTTTGAGAGTAATATGATAATTTTCCTTGTATTAAATTAATAAATTAAGCATTTAGAGGATAAAAAATATACGAGGTTGTAGAATGTAAATAACAAAGAGGATAATTCTTATATTTTTTAAAGGAACATTATATATCGTAGTGAGGAAATTAATAGGACCATGGATACACCATGTAAGGAATTTAGTTTAGGGAACTATGCAACATATTCTGATTAATGTATTTATATTTGGTATGAATGGGGTAATGGTTGGGTATTTAAATTAAATTAGGTGAAATTTTTTAATAATTTAAAAATATAGGACTTTAATTCTAATTTACAGAAAATAATAACTTATTACCATAACCATGGTTTCTCCTAATGGATTTAGATATTTATGTCATGTTTTTATATGTTGAAGAATTTGACGCGATTTCTATTTTTATATTACTTATGATATAGAAAATTAAATATTAAACACACTAAAGATTAAAAAAATATTTATTTTAATTTTAGAAATTTTAATTTCATTTATTGGATTGGAAATTGATTTAAATCCATTAAAATATATAATAATAATAAAATTATCTATTTTTATGAGAATTAATTTATCCTAATTATTAATTAAATTTTATTTATCTTTGATCTCATGACACATAAATTCAATTATATTATATTTTATATTTTCCCCAAAAATGTTTCTATATATGAAAATTGTGAATTATTCATTATAAAATAACATCAATGTCTTGGTATCAAATTTATCATCCATTTTATTAAAATGGTTTCCTCAATATAAAGAATAATTATATGTAAATATAAAATTCATATTTATTAAAAAATAAAACATATTTATTATAAAATAAAAATTATAATATTTTGAAATAATTATGTAATATCATAAAAAATTTGAAATGATATTTTTAAAATACTATAAACCTTTTTTATGAATTTTTTAATGTATATTATATGTATATAAATTTTAACTGAAAAAAATCATAGTTTCTTTTTAAAAAATAAAATTTATCATATTCTCCAATAAAATTAATTTTATATTATGTTCTATCACTAAACTAGAATAATTAATCAAGATTAAAAATTTATTTCTCATATCATAACTCTATATTATATCAAAGACAATGATATATAACCCCTTATTAAATTTTTTTAGTCACTAAGGGTAATATGTGTGATTGTGGTATTTTCCTGTGGTAGTTCATCAAACATTTATCAAATGGTGATATGTTCATATTATGACCTTTATAATATGAGTGTTCATTTTAGCCTCACTTGTTCAACTCTTTACTTATGATTTCTCAAGTGAAACCCCAACGATGCTACATCCCTTTTTATCTCTAGAAAATCTTTAAAAATCATTATTATAATGGTTGAGGCCATCATTTATACCTTTTAAATTAAATAAACTCTTACTATTACATTTAACATTAAATAGCCCTTACCTTTAAATTATAAAAAAAATACAAATATCATAATTTAAAATATTCATGTTAACAAAATTTCATGAATGTTTAATGTAATTTTTATATCCTAGAGGTCACATTTATGATTAGCACTAACATATATATACAAGTAATTGTAAACATTTAATAATTCATTCTAAATGGTTTTAAATTTTTCTTTAATGTCTTAAATCACATTTCTAATGGTTCTCTTTCTTTTAACATTATTCAAATTTGTTATATTCTTCTTACAGAAGATTGATTTTATGGAGTATATCATTCTATGGTATCTATTCAACATATTTTTTATCCATATCCAAGCCTTAACTAAAGTAATTATTTTTATTACAATATGTATCATATTAATTTTTTCTAATTGTATTTCTATGTACCTCCATTGTTGAATGTAGTAAAATACATATTATAAAAAAAAGATATATTTTATTAAGGAATGAATGAATTTTCCAGCCATTTCACCCCCATTAAGATGTTTTTCCCATGAATTTTTTCCCAATTCAAATACAATGTGTTTTATTTATCCTTCATCACTTCTTTAGGTTCCAATGTTTCTTAGAAACAATGTTATTTCCCCATATTAATTACGCAATTTTTTCTTCTTTATTCCATAAAACATGTCCCCTTATATCAAGAATCAGAATCGTGTTCTTATGATATAGAAATTCAGGTTCCACATATACACAATTAATATCAATTATATGTATGGAGATATACACACACATTCTCAATAAAGACATATAAAATACATTGTGCAAATTGAATATATTTAGTGTTTGTTCTAATATATAAATAACCACTTAAGCACACAAAATAATCTAAAATTCTCTAATGTACCTTCAAAATTGTTTACCATTCATTAATTTTACCATAAAAAATTCCCATGATGATATATTGATAAACACATGATCCCAAATAAGTATCATTTTTTCCTTTCTTTGGTTTTCATAATATAATTTTTGTAGACTCTTACAATCATTGATTTATTTTACAATCACTTATATCATTTTTGAGTCTCCTACCCAATGTATGGTACTAATAGTTTTAGTTCCGCAATATCATTTTTATATATTGTATTTCAAAACCATTATTCATGGATATATTTAAAATTATCCATATGAATACTCATGTGGGAAATATTTTTAAGGAATAATTCAATAAGTGGAAGATGTTTGTTCCAACTCCATTGTAAATCATTTGAAATTTCCCTTAAAACATTTTCCAATAATTGAATTATGACCCTGGAATACATATATATTTGGGGATGATAGTATGTTATCTGGTTTACATCTATATTCATATCCCAATTTAAGTATCATCTAAAACATAGAATAATATTAGGGGTATTGGTATAATAAAAATGAAAAATTTACTCCATGGAGTATTAATATTTATGGAATATATTTGTGAGATAAGAAGTATAGATATAACTCCTCTCTTATATAGATGAAATGGGTTCTATTTTACAATATATCAATTATATATCAAATATCATTGTTTCACGGGGATGTCTTTGGTAGCCCAACAACAATGTCTGTAATGATGTAGTCCCACAG